>VCAU01000124.1:0-87962 GCA_015844325.1 Aspergillus nanangensis | reverse complement strand
GCATCACGTGGGGAAAGCTTGGGATAGCTGGGATTGGGAACATATATATGTGAGGCATCCCGCCCCTGTAAAAGGTAGATAAGTCAATCAAGACAATCAACACAATGTATCAACCTTAATTTGACAGGTGGAGCCCCGTCGCGCGGGGATGACGAGGGTGGGATTCTATTCGACACAAACCAACATTTCGCTTCTATTCCGATTCCGTTTTCCGTTCCCGCGTCTGGGACCAGTGGACCCATGACGATAGCAAATTGTCAAAGCGAGCTGAATCGGTATAGACTAGTATGCATAGGGACGAACGAGAACTACCGGAATCATCGAATGAATAATTGATTGATTGAAGAAGGAAATAACTATAACGAATGGGAAAAGGGGTAGGTTGAGCTGTCCCAGGCGGTGTAGCCGAGTACTCGAGTGACAGTAACGATGTCGAGGTGTTACCCGCATATTACATACAAAACGCAAGGAAAACTGGGTTGGTCATGGACCAATCCTAATGTCACTGTAATAATCAACTCCATTTTTCCACGACACAAATCCATGGCCCGACTTTTGGCATAAATAACTTACCACGCTTTTACCACGTTATTGCCGAAAAGAAACCCAGCCTCCACCTCCCCCAAAAAAAACCACCGTTGGAATCCTTTCCAGGGATAGGGATCCTTTCGAAATAAGCCATAATGGCGATCCCTTCTCACCCAAAGCTGAAAGGCTTCAACATCATCCAGACCGCGTACAAGCAGATCGGCGGCCATGGCATTCATGCCGACATCCTAATACCTCAGACACCCTGTGCAGGAAAAAAAATCGGTCATCATCTGATTCCACGGCGGTGGTCTGGTAAATGCTTCATTATTTTGAGGCCAATTTATTCAAATATTAACTGAACCCACATGTAACAAGGGACTCGCTCGACATGGACATCTGGTAACACTGACTATCAGATCTAGCCCTCCTGCAAAACGCGGTAGTTTTCAGCCCCAACTATGCCTGAATCAACCAGCTCAGAGATCTACGACGACATTGAAGAGAAGGTCGATATCTTGGAAGACGCCACCTAAATGTCATTGATCGGCACGGAGAAATCGCCAGCTGTGTATATCTGCAGGACTCGGCCCGGGGTAGATTCAGACGCCTGAACGCGTCACCTCGTCCAAAGAGTTCATCAGCCTGAGAGCCAGTTGCTCTTGGTCCGTAAGAGCTGCATACCTTTGGCGGGCCGTTCATCGATGATGTCCGGCTCAGCCCCCATGAAAATTGGTGATATCACCATCTGTGTTTCCACCACAAAGCAATTCATACAAAATGGTGGCCATGAAGCTGTCAGCTCCACGGTTCGTCTGAAGGCGTTCCGAAGATGGTAAAGTTATAAGGTTTCTCGTTGAATACCTTTCTGCCCTTCACAGCCTCTTCCGGGAAATCGATTGTCTTGCAGCACCAGGCCCCTGCGTAACCGGCCGGGAACAAACTCGCTTGCATAATACCATGAATTGCACCGACAGGCTTATCGAAAACGTCTTCTAGTCGCAGGCCGCGTCGATACAGATAAATCTCCGTATTCATCTAGTCACCATTCGAGGGAGCCAACGGAGTTGAGGTCCAACTCGCTGTCAAGGCTCTGCAAGCACAGGAAATTCTCTCTATTCGCAAAGCAGCACGCCGATTCAATATCTCCTTGATGCGCATACATCCTCTTGGCCCCGTAGACTAGTTAGCTCTTCCACTTTCATAATCTGAATAGCTTCATTGTCTTCAGCCGTTCTTACTACACCCTTCTCAGTAACATACTGCATACGCGGGCTGGCGTTCGGATCACTCTTGCTTCCGACGGAGGAAGCGCCTGCATAGCCATTACGCTACTAGTTAGGCTGCATCAGGTTAATAGAGTGTTGATTGATTGATTGATTGATTGATTGATTGATTGATTGATTGATAGTTGGTCGTGGGACAGGATGGTTCCTGGTTCAGTTGATGAGCGCAGTCAACGTTTGCAATTACCCTGAAGGTTCTCAATCTTGAGGATTTCGATATGATCCAGGTATCCAAGGCTTTGATTGGTACTGAATCCCCAAGTCTAGCCACCTCGTTTTTGGGAGAAAACAATCTCCGGGGAGTTCTTTACATGCAAATGAAGATCTCAGTACATATATTAAGCCACGCAGGGCCCATGCAAAGGGAAGACTCTAGGGTCCATGGAGGGGGAACTAGTCACGCTATGGGTACATTGTGGGCTGGACAAGCCAACGCCTCATACCGTACAATTGAACATCCTAACCGGTATTCACCTGGTCTTTCGCGTCGAACTCGTCGGACCCGCTGCCTCCGACCCGCTGCCGTCGCGTGTTGTGGATGATTCGAGGTCGAAGAGATCCAGAGCCCTCATGGGAACCTTTAAGCGAGGCCCAAGGCATCTCAGCCCTCGACGACTACGAGCGAACCCATGGCCCCGTGCGTGATGACGATAGGATAGACGCTTAGCCGTCTTCAAGACCGCTTTGGAGAAACGCCAGTCCTCTCTGAATTTCCTCCACGTGGACCAGCTCTCAAATTCTGACCAGGAGTCTTGGTGGATATTTAACTCTGGTCGTTTAAGAGATTACTCAGCTCCAATGACGAATACTTGATTGCTCTCATCAAGACAGTCTGTCGGTGGAAGAACACATTGATATTGGCACCGTGATCAAGCAAGTTTTGGACAAGAGCACAATTATTGTCTTTTGCCGCTAGATGGAGGAGGTTGCTGTTGCGATACTTGATGTTGAACTCAAGAGTAGAAGGCTGCAGTTTGGAGAAGAGTGTATGTTGGTATCACCAGCTAGGTACTGTGTACACAGCTAAGTGGACAGTGTTCATGCCAAAGCAAAGTTGATTGATTCGTGTAGATAGATGTAGATCGTTCCTTTTTGTTCCAAGTCCTCATCCGATGCCCCTGAATCCATACGGCGGGAGCCGCAGCTTAGCAAGATTACGTACAACATGTCTTTGTTTATTCTGACAGGAGGATATGTCCCGACAGTGTACGACATGATGCTGCCGCAGATGCTACGTCTTCTCCATTCAAGTAGAGTACAATGAGCCCCAGAATCTGATTCGGCAAGTCTAGTAGATTTGCCTAGAAAATTTTAGTTCTTCGGCTGCCAGCGTTCAAGAGGAAAGCGCATATTACACACCATGGTCAGGTTTGAATGCGATTGTACATAGAAATGCGTTGGGTGGACATTCTTCGGTCACGTAGGTGGTTTCATATCGAGAAAAAATGACTCAAAACGCAATACAGCGGGGCCCTGGATACGCTTTCATTGTGTCGTCGGCAATTTAGAGCTCCTAGGAAGGCTGACCTGGTTTCTAGGTGCGCGTTGAGCACTTGACTCTTGGGGCTTATTGCTTAGATCATGAAAAAGCCTCAACTCCCCTGGCAACCGCAGTACCGGAGTTGTAACCATTTCGTGTGAAACGACGGTTCTATCCAGGACATACTGACTGGGCTCCAATGCTACGGCTAAGAAAATTGTGGCATGCTTTGTTCATATGGTCCTGTGAGGACTCCACATATGTGCAGATGGTAATATCAATTAACCAGGAGAAGCTGACTATAGCTTCAATCAATTTTATATACAAAGGGTCACTCAAAAAGAAAGGCAGGTAGCTTCCTCGTGTTCAAGTACAGATACTCTAGGTGGGTCGACTTTCTCCACTTATCATGTATGTCCTCTAGGCGTTCTAATGGTGCGATGAACGACCTCCTAGGATCGTGTGAAAGGTTGACAAGTTATAAGGATTAGCAATAGCGGAGAAGATACTGCACCCTCTGAAACATCGCATGGATCATTGAGCCACTGATTTCCGAGGATCGACGGTGATTCCCAATTCTGGTGAGTTAAGCTGGTCGATTATGATAGGCTCGGTGGTCAATTTTCATAATGTCAGGGGTCTAGACAGCTAGTATTTTCTTTCACCAGTATCATCGGCCTAAAGTCACGTCCGATGTATGCTGACGCAGCTACGCACGGGCCACAACTGGTTATCCACCTACGCGAAGAAGTTCGGCTTCCGCGAGGACGAACTTTGTCAATGCGGAGCGCGGGAGACAGTCGCCCACGTGTTGATGGAATGCCCGAGGCTCCGAGAGCTGAGGATAGAATTAAAAAGGAAAATTGGAGATGCGCTCAGCGGCGTGTCGAGTCTGCTGGGAGGCTCAAACGAAGGTGAGAATGCTAAACCAGACATCGTCTCGAGGGCGAAGACGGTTCAGGCCGCATTGGACTTTGCTGAGGCGTCTCAGCGGTTTCGCAGTCGTGCGCCATAAGGGCAGCCTAACAATGGGAGCGGCAATGGGCCACGAGAGGCCGTGACGAGGCTCAAAGATTCTGTCAGGAAGTGGATCAATCTATGTGTACATACTCGGATATATATAGTTGTCGTATACTGCATATCGCTTCGGCAGTTGAAACACTGGATTGAGGTACAAGTGTGATGATCATTTTCTAACTAGGCGATTATGTGCAGCTATTTGTAGTTACAGTAGCGGCCTTCTGCCTAGAGTGGTGGTGGCAGCCTAATAGGCTGCCACAATAGTTATTCATCACCTAATCTGGGATCCAACTTCGGCGAGGGGTCGGTGTAAATGAACACTACTACTATTAGTACTCCGTATACTATGCTACTGTACGTTGAGCTATTCTGTTTGGCGTTTATGAATCTTGGTTCTAGTGATCAGAATGCAGATTCAAGGTAACTAGGCGTCAACTCTGGAAGCATTGAGAAATATGGTTTCCTGATCTACGAATACAGACGACGGCGATGATGATTTCGTTTACCCTGACCCCTCGTCTTAACACTGGGATTACAACCCACAGCCCACTAGGCTACGCACGAATTCGTATTTTGGTCTACTTTGGTGAACCAAATCGCGAGGGCCCAGGACAGATAATTTCACACACAGTCACTTTCTCCCTTTCTGTGTGTGTATGATGAACCTCCGGATATTTTGTGGGGGAAACGGAGTAAATGGAAACTGTAAAAGTTACAGACGCCTTGTTGGAGAGTTCATAGACATTAGTTCTCTCGGTCGTAATGCAACAGAGTAGACCCGTTGTTTAACTGCCCCCCACCACTTCGGACTATTCCCAGTAGGCTAACTGTAGGGAGAGCGGCCTCTGGGCAGTGCATATTGTATGTATGAGAATCAGAATGGTCGCCCGGGTGACCAAGGAAACATTCAGCGGTGGGAAAACAAGGGTAGCGTTGTGATTCGTAACTCACCAGTCAACTTCATGGGCGTGTAAAATTAGATGTAGACACTCGTCCGAGTCGACGGACGCTAAGAATGAGCCCCAAGCATAGATGAATTTGTTGGGTTCGTAGGATTGAGGATTACCGGCGAGGCAAAGAAATGTATAGTAGCCGGAAGCTCATTCAATTCAACATCGTCTGAGTAGAGATTGGTTTGGAAAGGAAGATGTAAAGAAGCCTCAATTTGTAGAGCAAGTCCCTGGTCCGGTCGAGCCGGGTCAGGCCCCACGCTGTCTATGAAGTCCCTTAAGTGAAGAATAGCCGGCGAGTTAACCTGAGATGGCATAAGGACCATAAGTTGAATAAAGACAGTGTCAATGAAAACTAAATGTTTGCGAGCAATATGGAGGTTCAATGGAAGATGTTCCTAGATAGAGGAAATATATGTGTCGAGGGCACCACTAGTGTATAGGACATCAATTTAATATAAGCTTCTGGACAAGTGAAAAGATTACTGTGTTTTAGTATTATTTTCTGGTCACGAGGAGAGATATGATCATACATAACACGCAAGGAAAGTATATGAAGAACAAGCGCAGCGGCTGTTGTCACAGCATGACCGATAAGGCGAGAATATTTGGTGACTAGAGCATTAGGTTATACTTATTTGGGTATAAATGCATAAGTGATAAAACTTTACTGGAACGAAATGGTTTTAAGACGCGTAAGTGGCAGGGAGTCATGATGTCGACGATGTTGGGTCAACAATTTAAATATTACAAGAAACCACAAGGAGGCTAGAAGCGGTCAAATATAATATACATAATAGGTTATTAGTAGAGGAATTACCTAAACTTGTCCGTATAAGCGAGGATGGTCAAGCGAAGGCAGCAGACATAGATCCTTAATATATGTGATATGATGATAAGGGACTAAGAGAGTGAAGCTAGGTTCTTTTTTTTATGAGGTAATAGTTGACGATATCAGGTGTAGCGGGATTAGCGACAGCTGTGGCTGGACAGGTCGTAGCGTGGTTAAGGTTGCGGAAGGCAACAAACCGAATCCGATAGGGGCGATTTGGGTCACCAAAACACCCTACTCTGAGCATTACTCCGAAGTATGTAACTGATCGGGACTTGTAAGCAGAACCCAAAATTCAATGACGGAGAAGCAAGCCAATCATCGTGATTTTGGACAGTGTCATTATAATTTTGTGCGGGCTTTGGCAGTCTGCCGAATGATGGAAATATACGTCTAGTTACGTGCAGTAGTTTCCCGTTCCTCCGACTACGTTGATTCGTTTAGCAAGTGAGCATTACGGTGTGACCTGGACCTGTTTATGCTAATTCTTGCCCGCTATGGTGGCCTGTCAGATTGAAGCAATAAATGACGTTACGTGATTGTCTCATTCTATCACGTGCAGTACTGGTTTATACGTTTGAAGCTTCCTGCCACGCAGCAATCGTTTCCTTTTCGAGTTCTTGGAGCCTTTGCATTTCAGTCAGCAGTTGAGGATCAGGTCTGAATCGGAGGTCTTCCACGTCGAGTTTCTGCAGGAGATGGAGCCCTTTAGAGGATCGAAGTCGGGATAGCTGCACATACATCGAGCAATACTTCCGGTGACGATCTTGTCCCCGAATGGTAGGGCCATCTTTGAGATCGAGGATTGCAGCTGCAAGCGTCGAGCCTTGCACTTTATAGTCGGTGAGGCAGAAAGCTGGGCACATGGGGACTTGCTTCCTTCGGACCGAATAGTCTTTCAGAGTGATAGATCGCTCTAATGGAAATACTGGCATGACGGAAGGTTCAAGGTCATCAAATCCTGTGGCCCCTGCTTTATTCGGCCTGAATAAAATGCAGGCAGGCGGTTTGGTGCACATGATATAGAGCTTGTCGATTTCAAAGAATTCAGCTAGTTGGGAGGTGTCAGGAGGCTGGGTTCATGACTGTTTACGATATATTTTATCCCACCAGTCGGGTCTACCACGATTCCTACAGCAGTCCCTGCCGCGCCATTGACCAGGTCGAGCAGAGTACAGATGTTGGTCAGCATGGCGCCAGGCATATTCGGGGTGTACAGAAACAATCCCGGGAGAGGGACCTTGGTGCCTTGGTCTGGTTGTTTGAGCAAGTCGTCTGCACGAAGTCGGAGGTTGACTGGGCCAGTAGACCTGGTCCGCGTATGAAGTGCAGGAAAGATATAGACCTTTTGGCATCGGCTCCGTGCGAATTGCTCCATTCGAACGCGATTCACCTGGTGACGCAGAGAGTTTAACTTGACTATAGTGGTTGCATCCTCTAATTGATGGCTGACTAGGGACGTGACGGTTTTGCTGTTCAGGACGGATAGATCGGCTTCAGTTAAAGCCCCTGTTCTTGCTCGCGATAGGAGATCGCGGAATGGAGCATCTTCTGACTATCTCACTCGGTCATCTAAGATGGTTACCTGTTTGAACTGATGCCAGAGGAGCCGACCGTTCTCATCCTCAGCCGCGCCCCTTCTTGGTTCCTTCCATAGTGCCGGACCCCGAACAGGTGGGAACTGGAAAAAGTCGCCCATAAAGACGACGACGGGAAGCCCACCAAAAAGATCAGTGGAGCATCTATCGAGGGATTTGGCGATCTTGCAGTGGTTATCAATAACGCTGATCATGGTCAGATCCATCATTCTTACTTCGTCTGCGAACATGCTGGTTTTGCGAGACCAGAGCCGTCTCACTCGGGAACTCATTGTAGTTCCTCGTGAGTGATCGATGGGGATCCCTAGAGACGTATGGTACGTATTCCCGCCGATATTGTCGGCCGCGGCACCTGTTGGCGCCATAAGGATGACCTCGTGTTTTCGTCCGATAAGGTCCATACCAGCTTCAATTGCCTTGACGATCTGGCTCTTCCCCGTGCCGCCTTCACCTCCAACATAGAGGAGGGTCTGCTTGCGTTGCGATGAATCAAAAGGATGGTCCGCCTAGGCCAAAGTTTCAGATAGCACCTTCACAATCATTCGTTGTTTCCAGTTCAGGAGGATTACTTCATAGATTCTGGCCAACCCGGGATTGCCGATCATCCATGACGGGCGTTCGTGTCTAAGCTAACGCGTAGGTTGCAAGATGCTATCCTCAGTCTGGATTCGTAATCGTCAAGTACAAAGCTAGAGGTTGCACGATTCCCGCCTTCCTCAAGGTCAAGATTAGCGAAACATTTCAGTCGAGACTCCCATGATTGCAAAGTGGATGGTGGGAGGAACCTTAGGCCAGAAGTTTCGTATGCAGGAGTGCTGAAGATGTCTAGCGGCTGGAGGTTCTGTAGAGACAAGTTGTGCGTTCGGTCTATCGCGTGGAGCAAGGGAGGAATCCGCCGACCAGTGAGTGACCAATGTCTCTCGATCCCATGCTTTGCTGATGGAGTGGTAGGCAGCGATCAATGTATCCGCATTGAAATTTTCATCCTGCAGGTGGAAGAATTCTTCGTCCTCTTTGTCATCAGAACCAAAATTTGCGGGCTCAAACTCCTCAGCACCAAAGGCGAACGAGTCGGCCACGCCGTTTGCAGACTTCCACATTTTTGCGTCAGCTTGACAGTCTTCCTTAAGACTTCTCAGTAACTCGATATTTCTTGCAAAAGCTCGATTGTAGAATGGGAGGGTTGGTTCAACAGCCGCCCATATTTGAGCACAAGTGTCCGTTCTTGTTGGATGCGGTCGGACGAGGCTAATCAATTGATCCCAGGGAACAAAGAGCCCCAGTAATATCTCCGCCACGTCGTTCATGATCGCGGTTGTTTTTGGATGACCCCCTGGAATCGCGTCTTCTGCGGCCTGGAATTCAGTTAGCTGTCCGTTGAAAGTCACGGTGGCCACTTGGGATAGAGTGTACGCCAGGCGCTGTACATGCGTGGCATATCTCGGGTGGTGTGGGTCGAATTCCACATCGTCAGCAATAGCATCGCGTACATCCTTTGTCTTGACAAGCATGCAGTATTCAAATAATGCAAGAGAAGCCAGGTGTGGTCCACGCCATTTATAATTGTCAAAGACGCTTACAGGGGCAGTGTCGCCCCTTTCATACGTGCAAGGTTCTTCTGCCATGGGGTCAGAAGAGGGACTGCTTTGCAGGCTAGCTGGCCGAATGATCGCTCGGATATAGCGCCTTACTCACCAGAGGTTGATGCGGATGAAGTTGTAGTTGATCGTGTAATAGGTTGGTAGTTGAAGCAAGACGCTGGCGACCTGCACACCACTGATCTCTCGATCATGAGAGAGGGCATTAAAGCAGCGTAGTGCAAAATTATTGACACCCTTATCTCGAAGTCGCAGATCTGTCGCTGTTGGTGGCTCGGCAACCTTTGCGTTCTCAATGGATTGCTTCAACAAAGCCGCCTTGGCCACCATCTGCCAGGAAGAGACGTTATCTTTCGTGGCGTAGTTGGTGATGTAGTAGATCAGCGACAAAGTCTTGGAGACTGTTGGAATCCAAGAGATGCCATGCACTAGCAATGGTGGGGTTCCACGGATTTATCCAGGCGTGGTTTCGAGCAAGGTGAATCAGTCCAAACTCATCTATCTTAGAGAGAGGGAGTAAATCTCGAGGCATGCCAAATCGACAAGCATTCTTTCCCGCTCCCGTTTGCCGGTACTTGAAGCATGTGGCGAGATGGTTTTTCGAATGAAGTTGGGTTTTACGAGCGACACAATTGCTGTCATATGATAGTCGAACATGGAAGCCGTCATCGGATTGGAAATCTTCGGCCGAGGGTGGCGTGCTGGGAATGTTCACTTCAGAGTCGTGCGGAATACTCTTATCAATGCCTTGCATGATGATCGACTCCAGATAGCGAAGCATACGAGCCGCAAAGTTGGTGTCCTGGAGGGGCCGATCACGCAACGTAGCAAAAGCCAAGTTACCTCTCGCCCACGCTAATCCGTGGATATGTAGCATACCTCGGCCGTTTGTCTCGACAACAGCAAGATGGTTCGAGAGATCACCAAGGACCCCGATCTGGCCGGTACTGGTAGCAAAAAGGCCTTCCAGGACGGCCTCGCAGACATGATGGAAGAACTCTGCGACGGCTGCCGGGTTAGAGGTAGCAGCAGCCTCGCAGATAGCGGCATTTGCCGTGGCCAAGTTGTCCTCAGAGTACTCTACACCAGCCAAGATCAGTACAAGAGGGTTCCGTAGGTCGGAGGGGTTGATAGTGATCCAGAAAGCGGGAATGCCGTAGCGTGTAATCAGCCCGCGAATTTCAGAGCGCAGTCTGAGTTTCTGAGCAAATGATCCTGGGACCTGCATACCGATAGTCACGTATTTCGTAGCAGTCGTCGAATGATCGGATCCTCAATTTTCTGGCCCGTTGCGACCATCTTCGCTGCATTCTGGAGTTGGCTCACTGTCAGAGAGGCGATATCCTTGGTTGCCGACTGCCAGTTCTGCGTTTGATGAGGAAGGCGTTACCTATTGACGACTTCCTGAGCTGGATCACATCATATAACAGGGACATGAAGGTTTTATGGCGAGCGAACCTACACGTATTAGTAAAGACGTATCATCATTGACAGAGGGCAGGCACCTTCTACTATGGTGGCTCAAAGCCGACTGGGCAAACGCCCCAAGCGACACCGGGATTGTTCGCTCGTCAAGATGGCCGCCGATCCCGGTGGGGAACAAGCTTGGGAAAGCGGCGGTAAAATAATGGGGATCTGACCAGTGGTCCACCAGGATGGCTTGTCCATGGATTGTGTAAGAGATAACAGGCATCTTTCGACCACCGAGGGGCCGCGTGTTTCACACTATTTTCCGCCGATATGGCCCCACTCAACGTCGGCGGTCTGTTCATGATGACGCCGAACAACGCGTCCAGCACACGAAGGTTAGGGTCTTGACGCTCTCCATTGATGTCCGTGGAGACGGAGCCGGTGACGATCGGCTCGCCGATGTTGATATCACACGCACTGTCTTGCGCGGCCTGAAGATCGTTCTCGTAGTTTCCTGTCTGCAAGTCTACCGTGTACACTTCACGCTCATGGTTATAAGACTCGTCAAGACGGATGATGCTATCTCGCAGCTCTAGTGGGATTAAGTCACCGCTCCAGTCGTCGATCATGGGCCGGTTAATGGTGAGGTCACGGTAGAGGTGGTTGTATTGAACAAGATATTGCAAGGCGGCCAGAACTTTCGCCCTCCGAACGAGAAGGAATGGGCTGAGGTCCGATTCTTGGGGTGGTCGAGTACCCAGCCAGAACACCTTGATCAGACTATGCAGCGTTAACTCCGGGCTCGGCAGGATGTCAAGCAGTGGTCCGGGGTCTTGTGGAATAACAATGAAATGACCCCGGAGCGCGTGATAGTTGACGGGAGAGGGGTGCCCGCCCTGTCGCAGTTTCAGAACAACACCAAGAGGATGGCATTTTGCAATAAGGCATTCCTTTATTCTTGGCCGAGAACTTCGGGATCATATGTCGACTGAGTGAAGCATAGCAAGACGAACAGAGATCCCAAATTTTATTATGTTGACCACAGATATCAAGATCCCCCTTCAATGCCAGGAGTAAAGTATCCTCATTATCTATCTGGTAGACATTAGAATTGGGCACAAGTTTCTCGCATGAGGAACAGACACATCTCTTGGAAGCTGCAGTAATAATATCCTCGTATCTGGCTACAGACGCTCGGATATGTGAGTTAGATATCTCTGGCGGAAAAGCGTCAGAAGCGACGGCCCGAGTCTCCAGCTTGTCGCGCAGGAAATACAGCGTTCGATTCAAATTGTCCTGGATCGTCCGTGAGTCTAGCGTTCTTTGCCTTTTGACCGCGGGCCGCAATAAAGTCGAAATCCGTCCTTCCTCTACGCCGAGTAGGGATGGTTGTGAGAGCAGCGACTGTTGCAAGATAGGCACCGGCAGAGGACCCGCAGGACGTACAAATCTTTGCGTTCTTGGCTCAGTTCTCGTGTCAAATGGGGAAGGGACTGGATGAAGGTTTGGAAGACCGAATGACTGTGGGAGAGTCAACTGTGGCTGCGGAACTGGTACCAGAGGCCTTAAATGCGATCCCCTTTCTAGTACGGATTCTCCAGTCTCGTGAGGGCGCTGGAACGAGTTAACAAAGGGGTCAAAGGGAGTTGTACGTAAGTGGCCATAATCGACGAGCGCTTGCACAACGGTTGATCTTCTGGACCGACAATCGAAACAACGAATCATGCGAGTCCGAGCAGGAAAAGGGGTTCCACATTCTTATCAAGGACGAACATCCACAAGAACAGGCCGGGAAGATCACCGAGTTTGACAAAGCGCGCAGCGAAGATCGTGCGAAAGTGCAGGAATCGGAACGCGGCAGCCCAAGCAGGGACGCGTTTCGAGCAGAGGCGGCAAAGAGGCCAATCGACAGGCAGGACACCGCGGTGGTTCGAAAGTTGTAGATAGACGGCTGGCGACCACAGTCATGACAAGATCGATGAGCTAACATGCTGAAGCTGTAACACACACGGAAGGTTAGATAACCTTGTCACTATAAATGAAGATTGTCAGGTGCAGGTAGCAGACTGAGAATCGTTAATGGACGAGACATTACGTTAAGGGGTCGCTTGCACAGAACCAAATTAGTACGAAGCAGAAGGAAACAGAAATAAAATCTCACAAAAGAGCCAAGCTGGGTAACTTGTTATTTTTTCGTGAGGTAATAGTTGACGATATCGGGCCTAGAGGGAGTGCGAAGAGTTGTGGCTGCACAGTCATAGCGTGCTTAAAGTTACGGAACACAGCAGTCGAAGCCGATTGGAACTATTTGAATCATGGTAGGTCAAACAATCGAATAAAACTATAAAGCTAAGTAACGTGGGAATAAGTTGCAGTGGGTCATGGTAAGAAGAGAGCTATAGAATAGAAGAGAGGCAAGCATGGAAGGCAGTGCAGATGAAGCCCTAGGGCCTCGTGGACCAGCAGAGGCCAAGACCAGCGAGAATTCCACAAGTCAGCGAATCAGCGACGCCAAGCGTGGAAGCCAAGCGCAGTGCGTTAAGCTAAGAAGAGAGTTATACAACCGTGGACGAGCCAGCGTGCTTAAAGTTACGGAACACAGGAGCCGAAGCCGGTTGGATATATTCGAATCATCAAAACAGTACGAATAAAACCAGAAAGCTAAGTAACTCCTGTGCTCTGACAGCATCCTGAGTGTGCTCTCACAGGTTAGTGAAGCAAGGAGTGGGAATAAGTTGCAGAGGGACATGGTAAGAAGCTATCCAATATAAGACAGGCAATTATGGAAGGTAAACGTGCAAATAACTGCAGATGAAGCTGTAGAGCCGTAAAAGCGAAGACATGGGGAGCATGGACCAGCAAAGACAAGGCCAGTGAGGACTCCCCAAGTCAGCGAATCAGCGAGGCAAAGCGTGGAAGGAATTAGCAGCGCTTTAAGCCAAGCAAAGAGTTCTACAACTTGTACAACCGAGGACGAGTCAGTCATGGAAAGGAACCGTATAGATAAGTGCAGAATGAAGCCTTAGAACCCTAAGAGCTAAGATGGATGGAGAAGTCGACAAGCAATAAGACAACGTAGCCAGGATAGACTCGAGAGAAGCAGAACGCGTCTTGGCGGTGAAAATCGACGAATCAGCAGCGAGAAAGGGCATGGATTTTGCAGTGGCAAACGCAGCAAACTTGGCGGGCAGCTCGCACAGGGTACTGGTGACGCGCGCTCCGCAAGCTCCGCAGGCCGATGCCCTGAAACGACAAGGAAACAGGAACGAAGGTTGGTACCCGAAAGGTATCCTTATTGGATACAGCCACAAGTCGCATAAGAATCGAAGGTTTAAATGGTCCGAAAGGGGAAAAGGTCAGAGCTTGTCGAAACCTTATCAGTCAGGCATATATATAGGCCAGAATTCCTCCGTAACTCGGGTTATTACGCGACTTATAATGACATTTTCAAAGAAAGGATCTCGATCTCCGATCCCATAAAATGGCTACAGGTTCAGTTCGCTTTGAATTCATCTGCGAAAATACAAGTAACAAACTTATTTTCCATCATAATATTCCTAGTCACCTGATCACAGTCGAATATCAACCTCTCCAGCGAAGCCAAGCGTATATGAATAGCTTTCTCAGTGCAATAACGCCTATTATGAAAGCACATGAGAAGAATTGCCGTCGGGTGTCGGATCCTCACTGTGGAAATTGCGGCTCGCCCACGGTCGGAATTTTGCAAACTCCGATGTCTTTCCTACACCATCCTTCGTTTCAGTATTTGTCCATCCCATATGCGAGAAAAAGATGTGCAAAACACAGACCAGGCAGAAAATACAGAATATAATGGCAGAAGTGGCTCAAGAAAGCCATATCGACAGCTCCTGGGGGCCTGGGGAGATATTGTGTTGTAAGATTTGTGGCAGAATAGAACGCGTGAAGAGGTGCGGGCTCTGCAAGGTAGTGGCATACTGCGGAAGGGATCATCAGAAGATGGTGGAAATTTCACAAGGAGATCTGCATTCCCAAAGAGAAGTGAAGCAGCTAAGCCAGGCAAGTGCTTTCTTGGAGTCTATTGGTGTATAGATCTGATACTAGATGTAACAGGCATCAACACGTGTTGAAGTTGGTCGATAATTGCATTAATGCAGGATCTTTATTCCAGGCAGCGATTGTTTCTTCCTGGAGAAGCTGGAGTTGTTTGATTTCCTACAGTAATCGTGGGTCTGGCCCAAATTGTACGTCTTCCATGGAAATCTTCTGGAGGAGATGAAGTCCTTTAAATCATCGAAGTCTAGACAATTGGACATAGGTAGAGCAGAATTTTCTGTGAGCATCCCAACCCCGTCGGGTAGGAACATTCTTAATGTCAAGGATGGCTTCAGTGAGGATTGAGCCTTGGACCTTGTAGTCGGTTAGGCAGAAAGCTGGGCATATTGGGACCTGTTTCCTTCATACAGAGAAGCCCTTCAAGGACATGGATCGCTCTAATGGAAAAACAGGCGTTCTGGAACGCTCAAGGTTATCGAATTCCGCAGTTTGCGGCCGGTTGAGTTTCATTAAGAGGCATGCAGGCGGCTTAGTGCAAAACATGTATTGGTTGTCGATTTCAAATAATTGGGCTGAATAGGAAAATTAGGTCGGTGCTAAATATTTTCGGAAGAAACACAACTTGCCTGTTGGTTCTAGAACTACACCGACCATAGTTCCGATCGCCCCATTCACTTGGCCAATACGGGAACAAATATTAGTCAGGATCACGACCGGCATGTCCCTGGTATAGAGAAAGAGACCAGGAAACGGGATCTTGTCCCTTGGTCAGGTTGCTGGAGCAGGTCTTCGGCCCGTAACCGCTTTTTAGTTGGGTTTGTGGTTTTGATACGGCAGTGTTCGGCGGGAAAGGTGCAAATGGACTGTGATCTGGTCATTGCAAAATGTTCTATTTGAGTGCGATTTATCTGATGTCGAACGGAGTTTAGCTTGGCTATGGCGGTGACACATTCCATCTGAGGATCTAGAAGCGAACCGATGGCTTTAGTATTCAGCCGATCTACATCGCGTTGTGTTAGAGCTGCTCGCCGCGCTCGCGTGAGAGGGTCGTGGAAGGAGGGATCTTCGGACTGTCTCATCTGCTCGTGCAAGATCATGACTTGTTTGAATCGATGCCAGATCATTTGGCCGTTCACATCTTCATCGTTTGCCTCTCTTGGTTCCTTCCACAGAGCGGGGCCTCGCACCGGAGGGAATTGGAAGAAGTCTCCCATAAGGATGACCACGGGAAGTCCCCCAAAAAGGTCAGGGGAGGACCTGTCCAGTGATCGAGCAATCATGCAATGGTTGTTAACAACACTGAGCATGGTTAGGTCTAACATACTCATTTCGTCGATGAACATGATAGTCTTGTGTGCCCAAAGTCTTCGAACACGGGAGCTCATTGCACCCTTTTGGAGGCGATTGATGGAGATGCCCAGGGATGTATGATACGTGTTCCCGCCGATAGTGTCCGCAGCCGCACCGGTCGGGGCCATCAGCATAATCTCATCTTTGCGTCCGAGAAGGTCTATGGCGGCGACAATAGCCTTGGGAATTTGGGACTTCCCTGTACCGCCTTCTCCGGTAATGCAGAGGAGGAGTTGCTTCCGTCGAGAAGAGTCATACGGATGCCCCGCCCAAGCCAAAGCTTCGACTAAGATCTTCGTCACGATGAATTGTTGTTTCTTATTTAGCGGGATATCCTGGCCAACTAATGATGCTATGGAGGTGGCTGTCAGATTCTCATCAAGCTGAATTCGACGATTCTGCAGAGAGTGTAATACGTCCGAGTCTACTAGCATAGGTTGCAGGAGGCCCTCTCCAATATCTTGATCGAAATCATCTAGCTGGAAGGACAAGT
The DNA here is from genome assembly GCA_015844325.1 of Aspergillus nanangensis. Classification (NCBI taxonomy): domain Eukaryota; kingdom Fungi; phylum Ascomycota; class Eurotiomycetes; order Eurotiales; family Aspergillaceae; genus Aspergillus; species Aspergillus nanangensis. The sequence continues at coordinate 71,382 of VCAU01000124.1, read as the reverse complement.
TCAGCTCTCCAGCAGTGGAAGCATCTTCTTTTGTGCTCGCAAGGTATTCGAGACGGCGTTCCCAGTTTTGTAGCAGGGTAGGTGGAAGAAATCTGATACCTAAGGCATCATTGACAGAGGAGGTGGAAATGGCAAGTTGTCACGGGTTGATGTGTAGCATATTTTGTGCTTGTGCTGTTCCTTGGAGTAACGCAGGGATTCGATGGGCTGTGATAGTCAACTCTCGGCTCCAGGATTGTCTGACGGTGTGGTAGGCGGCGATCAAAGTCTCCGCTGTAAAGTCCTCACTCTGAATCTGGAAGACCTCACCATGCTCATCGCTCTCAGAATCGAAACTTCTTTGCTCGAGATCAGCGATATGTCGGTCAAAAAAATCGTAGTCCAGACGAGCCGATGTATGTAACTTCGCATCTGCTTGGCAGTCTTCTTTAGACTTGCGAAGAAGCTCTATATTCGCAGCGAATTCTCGATTATGCGGTGCAAGGTTTGGTTCCACAATAGCCCACACAGTGGAGTATATATTTCCTTGAGTCGTAAACTGGTTCAGGATCGCTGATAAATCGTGCCATGGAACAAACAGGCCCAATAGGATCTCTGCGACATCATTCAGGATAGCTTCCGTGGCGGGATGCCCTCCGGAAATGGAATCCTCAGCAGCTTGAAACTGAGTTAGCAGTCCCTTGAAAGTAACAGTAGCTACTTGTGCAGGATTTTGAGCGAGACGCTGCATGTGTGTGGTGTACCTTGGATGGACAGGGTCGAAATTGAAGTCGTTGGCGGTCGTCTCTCGTTTATCTCTCATTCGTACTAGCATGCAATGTTCAAAAAACGTGAGAGAAACTAGATGTTTTCCTCGCCATTTATAATTGTCGAATAAGCTCACAGGAGCAATGTCGCCAGCTTTATACGTGCAGGTTTCCTCTCCTAGAGGATCGGATACGCTGTGAGTCTGTAGTTGTTGTGGGGAAGTCATAGCACGTATATACTGTCTTAGCCACCAAAGATTGACGCGGACAAAGTTGTAATTGACGGTGTAGTAGCTTGGGAGATGAAGCAGGGTACTGGCAACCTGAACACCACTGACTTCGCGGTCATGTGCAAGAGTATTGAAGCATCGGAGGGCAAAGTTATTCATACACTTTTCGCGTAGGCGCAGGTCAGCTTCTGTTGGATGATCCGCTAACCTTGCTTTTTCAAGCGACTGCTTGAGTAAGGCAGCTTTTGCGACCATCTGCCATGGAGAAACATCGTCCTTAGCAGCCTAATTGGTAATGTAGTAAACCAGTGACAGGTATTTAGCGACCGTTGGAATCCACGATATGTCAAGATTTGAACGGAGACAGCTAGCCAAGGCTGGATTTCAAGGATTAATCCATGCGTGGTTTCGGGCGAGGTGAATCACACCCAGTTGATCTATCCTCGGGGATGGCACGAGGTCTCTGGGCATGCCAAAACGACAGGAATCCTTGTTAGGATGATTGGCCCGATACTTGAAACAGGTAGCGAAGTGGTTCTTTGAATGCATCTGTTTCCGCCGAGCCACCAGGTTGCTGTCGTAGGACAGTCTTAAGATGGAAGTCACTGTCGGATTGCATGTCACGGGCTGACGGTGGCATAGGAGAGAGATTGACTTCGGGATCAAGCGGGGCGTTCTTATCTACGCCTTGGATGATGATCTTTTCCAGGTAGTTGATCATGCTAGCAGCAAAGGTCGCATCTTCGAGTACACGCTTACGCAGCGTTCTGAAGCCAAGATTGCCCCTGACCCAAACCAGGGCAGGCAAATGAAGCATACCACGGCCATTCGTCTCCACGACACCGTAATGATTAGAAACGTCACCAAGAATTCAAACATGTCCTGTATTGCTCGTAAGAAGGCCGTCAAAGATGGCTTTGCAAACGTGATGGAAGAACTCGGCGACGGCGACGGGGTTCGATGTAGCGGTGGCCTCACGGATCGCCAAGTTAGCGGCGGCAAAGATGTCTCCGGAAAGCTCTACTCCTGCCAAAATTAGGACAAGAGGATTGCGCAAGTCGGAAGGGTTGATCGTGATCCAAAATGCGGGCATTCCATAACGGATGATTAGACCCCGAATTTCAGCTCGAAGCTTCGGTTTTTGTGCGAAGGAGCCTGGAACGCGCGTCGCAATACTCTCCACGTCGTGTAACAGTCGACGGATGAGTGGGTCCTCAATCTTGCGATGCTGTTCGAGAGCCCTCAGGGCATCAAGTAACTGATCCTCTGTTAGATGAGCAATGTCATCAGTTGCTGATTTCCATTTCTGCCGCTGAATAAGAAGTCCATTCCCTAGTGAGGAAGTCCGGAGCTGCAACATGTCGTATGCAAGGTACATGAAGGTTTTGTGGCGAGCGAACCTACAAAAGTTATTAGGGAAAATTGTGGACTTTGAGAAAGAACGGACCTTCTACTGTGGTGTCTCAGAGCCCACTCCATGAACGAACCTGAAGATATCGGGAAAGGACGGTCCTCTAGATGGCCGCCAATTCCTGTCGGAAATAGAGTCGGAAAAGCGCCAGTCAAGTAGCGGGGTCCAGCCCATTGATCCAGTAGCGGGATTTGGCCACGCATAGTGTAAAAGATTACTGGTACGTTGCGTCTATTACACGAGGTACCATTTTGTACATTGCCGTGCTGCGCTGGGTGCTCGTTCCCCGGCTGGAAGCTGTCGGAGACGAATTCTCGTAAAGTATTCAGAAGCCGCTTGTCAGGATTCTGACGTTCACCGTTAATATCAGTTGAAACTGAGCCTGTAGTTAGAGGCTCACATTCCCCAGAATCAAAGCCGCCATCTTGAGCAGCTTGAAGCTCATTTTCGTAGTTGCCAGTGCGTAAGCTGACCGTGTAACCTTCTTGCTCACCCGAATCAGGCTTGTCAAGATAAATAATGTTGTCACGCAACTCAGGCGGAATAAAGTCATCAGCCCAGTCATGCATCATAGAGTAGTTGATATCAATATCTTGATAGACCTTGTTGTGTTGAACCAAATATTGGAGAGCAGCGAGCACCCTGTGTTTTCGTACAAGTAAGAAGGGCTTCAAGTCTCCATCAGCGGGTGGATGTTTTCCCGCCCAGAGAACCTTAATCAAGTTATCCAAAGTACATGTAGGAGGCTTCCGACAGATGATTTTTAATACAAGCATTTCGCGTTTAAATGATTGATTCTTGAAAGACTCAATACATCCAGACGAACTTAAAACCCAAGTCGAGATGTCTATGCACAATAGATTTTTACCATGCGGATCGGCATTGTATCGCGCACGTCGTACGGGCTGCGTTTTATTTGCCTCCAAAGTTTCTTGCCGCAAATCCTTACGAGACGTTACGAGACAAGGTACTTGTCTGACGTCAGTGGTTACGATCGTAACCGCCACACTCATCGTCACTACTTGTACAGTCATGTTTCATAAGTATTTGTACGGTAGTACTTGGCAAGCCTAGGGACCCACTATTTTTCTGCCGGTAGAACTCTCAACATCAATTCCTATACAAATCCCCTCAATAACTAGTGTGCCAGCCTTCGTACTTAATAACATCCTCAACGCGGTGAGGCATAGTCTCTGCTAAATTAACAAAGTGACGAACGGTCAAATTTTCCCACGCGTATTGCGCAGCATCTACTAATTCTGCCCAGGTCTCATCATTATTCGGCATCTCGCGCAACCACGGTCGAAGCCTTAATATATCAGCCGTTAGCAGCGCCCAGAGGTTTTCAATTAAGTTCAAATCAGGCGAATAAGGTGGCCATTCCATAACCGTAATACCTAATTCGCGTAGGAGAGCTTGTACGATTATAGCAGTATGAGTTGGCGCATTATCGTGCTGAAAAATTGCGTCCTCATTCGCAAGCAAGGTTGGTAAGATTCTTTGGTATAAATCATGAATAACCTCCTTTGTAATACCCGTTCGCTCAGCGTTTGGGTCTCCGTGTAGCGGAATAAGACCAGTTTTCCGCGGAGCTCCTGAAAAACAAGCCCAAAACATCTGCTTAGTCTGTTTCCCCTTCCCCTTCGATAGTCGCATTTGAACTCCGTGATCACGCTTAGCGAGCTGTCGATAAGGTGGAACAAATGTCCACTCTTTCCGAGCACCTTGTCCACGCTCAACGGTTGTCTCGTCGGACCAAAATTCCCTCTTCCAGTCGTCCGGGGTCCAGGAACGATGAGCAAGGGCCCAGGCGAGGCGTTTCGCAGCGTGGATAGGCTTTAAATAAGGCCGATCCATCTTTCGCCACTTCCGAAGACCCATCTCATACGTTAAACGCCAGATCGAGGTCGCTTTGATCTTATTATCGACCTCAGCAAGTAGATCCTCACGGGATATCTTAGGGTTATTTGGGATAGCATCGTACACACGGTCTCTCTCCTCCTCAGACAGTTTTCGCTTCGCACCAGAACGAGGTAAGAATGCACCCTTAATCCGCACGGATTCTTGTCGTGTAGTGGATAGTAGACAGTGGGATATCAGGGAATCGATATTTCTGAATGCGACGGGCGCCCCATTTATTGGTAAATTTGAGCTCGCATATACGCTCGCGCGTACTAGCATCGAGCTCTTTCCCTCGTGCCATATAAGAGACTGCTAGTAAGCGACGTATATTAGCAGAAAGAAGAGAACTACAAGGGAAAGAGGGGATATAACGCGTTCAAAGTACTAATATCGCAGCGCGTCGCTTCGTGTAGCGCGTATGTGAGGTAAGCAATGGATGACTTAGGTAGGCGGTATGAGAAAAGCGGTAGGTGGCCGAAGTACTACAGTACAAATACTTATGGAACGCCACTGTATCTTGCGTAAGTAATGGAGTGTTTGAGCTGTGTTTTTGTATCGTATGGTCCAGTTCGACAAGGATACCACTGGCTATTATTGTACTTGGGTTCAACAATATGATGTCTAACGAGCCCATACAAGGCATGATCGACGTTTGATGCCTTACAAATAGCTTCAACGATAGCTACCAGAATATTATTATGGGAGAAATTACGGTCAGGAATTTGGTGATAGTCTCAGTATGATCTACCACATTAGCCCCACCTTGTTTCCATTACCGTCGTATCCTCACCTGAGTGACAGTTGTACATACTGTATAAGTAGATGCGTGACAGTCAGGGGAGAATTGAGTTTGTCTCTAGATGTCGTAGGGCTTATGCTGATCGTTTAAACTGCTGCTATGCCACATCACAATTGCGATACCCTCTCACCAGCCGTGGTTCAGTGTGTTCCTGTACATCAATTTTGTGGATATATCTACACGTATCTTGCGTGGTCTACTCATGGAAGGATCTGTATCTCTCGAAGTCTACCCTAATATCGGTGAGAAAGACATTGGAGGCACACTTCCTACAATTCTTTTTCTGAATAACTGTAGAAAACTAAATTGGAGTATGGTGAAAGAATTAGATAATCTACGGGGAAAGGGAGTGTAGCCTCGTTGGCGGTAGGCACACGCTCCTCGTTTGACCACCTTCCTCAATTAGCTTATATAACTTGCGTACTCACCCTGGTGCCGTCTGGAGATTGCTACGTAGTGACGAGGGAAGCGCTCGACGGCTGTCTGACCGAGATAGGAGAGAATAGCCACCACGGCACCACCACACCTAGAGATCGCACAGAGAGGCAGAATAACGAAAGAAAAACACCAAGAAACGAGAATGAAAAGAGCGTGTATTCATCAGTGTGTATCCACGATTCTTGTTACTTGGATTATCTCTAGGGAGACAGAAGCCCAGACCAGTACAAAATAGGAAACAGGCTGATTGGTAAAATGAGTGTTCAATCAATAGGCCTCATCGTGTTCTCACTCCAGACACCTTCTCTATACCGTCACCAGTTCTCCCACTACAGTAGTTACTAGTAGCCATCTATTTTAGCACCGTAAAACTTACACCGGATTAGTTGATACTTGAAGGGAAAGTTGCACGGGTGAAACATGAACACAAATGATGTTGCGTAGCAGCACAGATAGATGACAACTCTGATTTGCACCAACCGTCTACTTTGTGTCATCTCGTCTCTTCTATTCACATGGCATGCGAAGTTGTTGTTGGCCGTTTGTAGGGCGACTCAGGAGCACAGTAAAGTATGGAAGAAAAGAGGGATAACGGTGTTCTAGGTAACTGTTTGGTTTATGTGGACTGGCTACGGATTCAGGAACCAACTTATTACCTTCTCTTTATCGCGGTCTCCTTTCACCACCCTCTCTTTTCACCACCCTCTCTTTTCACCACCCTCTCTTTTCACCACCCTCTCTTTTCACCACCCTCTCTTTTCACCACCTTCCCCTTTCACCAGCTGTAGCGATCTAGGAATCGACAGTCAGCCAGTCCTCAAGTTTTACCCATCATAAATCAACCAGGTACAACTTATTTTAAATTGCGGATAAACTAAACTTTGACCAACAGTGATTGTCTGTTGTGGCAAAGGGTGCTTCAAATTTTCAACTGCGTTCTTCGTGGGGATGTCTGACCCACGGGCCTACTTAACCCGCTTAAACTGACTGGCCTTTACCTTTGAACATTCTTTGGATTTCCATTGACCGCGTGGGTCAGTAAGCAATTCTAGGCCTGGTGAATATGCAAGCTGCTCTTTGAACTTTTCATTTTTGGCTACGCCCTCGTTAGATTTACATCAATGATCCCTTGCTGCCAACAGTGGTGCACGATACAATACATTATACCTTATGCTCGTTGAACTGCCGTGCAGTTCAGATCCTTATATTCTGGTTAGTGGTTTCTGCTTGCTAGTCCTGGACAGTTAAATGAGTTATATTGGGTGCAATTGATTTTTCGCTCTTGTAGAACAAGAATCTTGTCATACATTTACTTGGCGACGGCCAAACCACTTGGTGCTATCATATAGCTCTTTCGTACAGTCCTTGTTTGTGTAGGGGAACATCTCTGTGACTCGTCTTTCCTCGCTGGCGTAGAATGATGACACAAACGTATCACAGGGTAGTGTTGGATTGAATCAAATATCTAGAACACGGCTATCATTTCTTATAAAGCTCGGCGGAGAGAGAGTACAGTAAAGATCATCTCCCATCCATTCGCGGCGAGGACGTGAGGAAAGGCGTCTCCAAATCACTTAGCGTTAGTGAATGACTATTTGTTTTGATCTGTGGGTCTCACTTGGATGCGCGGATCAGTTGGGAATCACGTTATGTCCCATTGGACTATTCCAGGCAGGATTCTTACAGTAACTGGTCTGATTTAATCCACAGTGCCTGCCTTCCATCTCTTGATTTCCCTCCGTAACCTCGCGTACAGCTGAAATAATACCACAATTGAACCTCAATATAAATAAATCCCTCAATCCATCCATTCTGTATTCCAAGTCACGTCCTTTTTGCTTTGATTGGGTCATTTAGCCAGATGGGAAACCACGTTTCAGGTTATCATACGAGGACGCCGGGTAGCTCAGCTGATTCTGGCTCTGGTCCAAAGCATTGCTACCGCCAAATGAATTCACAACCTAGTAGTGTATATTATTCATTAGCATATGCAGAAGTAAAACCAGTTACCCAGGAGACAAACCGTAGTAATCAGACTGTCTGATCCATCGTTGTCGCCGCTACTTTCCCACCACATTCCGCCGCCTAGACCTTTGGACTGAATGTACTCCGCCTTCACTTGTGCAACCTGGGGAGTGTCATAGCTAATCGTCATTTGCTGCAACGAATCATAGCTGTAGCTTGCAACAGGCTGGCTGAGGTATTTCACAGATGCACCTGTTAAGGGCAGCGCTTTGTAGTCCGACACACCATTTTCCCAGCTACCACTCCCAACCCCATTGTAGCTAGTACCAGGGCCACGATTGTTCATGAATGAGCGACCATAGAGGGGCATACCCAACACAATCTTGTCTGCCGGGATGCCGTTGGAGTTATAGTAGCCAATTGCTTGGTCCGAATTGAAGGGGGTATCAGTTGGGTTGCTAGTTGACGTATAAATATTCGCATCGTGGCCGGCCACAGTATCCCAGCTTCCGGAATAATCATAGGCCATGAGATTCTAAAAGTCCAGATACTGGTCCATTTGGGATAGGTGGAGTTTCTGGTAGTTTGTTGGGCCTAGCTTTTTTGTTAGTTCAACCTCGACAGATTCAGTGGTCATAAGGGGAGAGCGTACCAGCAGTGCATGCAACGGTTATCAAGAAATGGTAGTTATTTGCACTGGCCGCACTGTACGAGTCCAACGACTAATGTATATTAGTTGCACTGCATCGATTGTAATTGAAAGATGTCCCTACCGAGCGCAACTGTTGCAAGGTAGAGACCCTGTTGTCAGCCTGGGTACTATCGGCAGGGCACTGGTCTAGTTAGTAAATTTCATATCGGAAGATAGGAGAGTGGGAACGGAATACCTCCCAATCAATGTCAACACCTTCAAAACCAAGGTTCCTGACTAAGGTCGTTGCAGATGAGGCAAATGTCGCTCTACCAGAGGCTGTGCTCAGCGGACTGGCAAAGTTGCCCGAGTAGGTCCAACCGCCAATAGACAGAAGAACTTTCAGCTTTCGGTTTTTTTGTTTGAGCAAAAAAAGCTGCTTGGCACATCCGTAGACATTGGTTCCAGTGTCACTCCAGGAATCCCCAAGATAATGTTTTTCAATATCAGCCCAAGAGTCTGACAGGTACACATCCCCAGTGCCTGGATGCACATTGGCAAACGCGTACAAAACATGCATTAGTTTCTCAGCAGGAAGGTCCTGTGGGTTAAAGTTGCCTCCATAGATAGCCTACGTTCCAGTTAGCCAAGTCTTATCCAGGGGCAAATACTGTAGCATGGCTAACCCAGTTGACAAAATATGCAACGGAACGATACCCAGCCGTGCCACGAGGATTAATTTCGGTTGTATGATTGCCATGGGACAGAACGACAGCGGCTGTTGCAAGCCATCCTAGACCCAATAAAGGAAGTAGAAATTGCATGACGAAGTAAAGCTCGCAGAAACTCGAATATGGGAGCTCTAGTCGAGTTGGCAACACTGGGTTGGAGGTCTTCAATGAAGAGTCGAAGAGGTAAGCGTCGCTATTTGTATTGTAGGAATTTCTAACAATAAGAGTTCCCTAGCCACGACGGCTGATGATCACTGGATGTTACGACAGTCGGGGTGTAGATCTCGCAAAGCTCAATCGGTGTCTATGTCTGTCAGACCGCATCTTCTTGAGTCACGACACCTTAGTCGCTAACGTTTTATCCAGGGAAGTAAGATCGTAACATGTGTGAGGGACATTCGTGAAACATACACGACGGGTGAAGATCAGAATGTGATGAAGCTACTTTTCTTTTGCTTCCTCACTTTACGACGTGTATATTGTATACATACTGACTATTGTAGTCCGGAAACGGCAACATTATAGAGATGGTGTTTGGAGTATCATTTATTGAGCACTCGTCTTACCCATCAGCCTCATTTTCCTATGGCATTTAGGCACCCTCGCGCCCATTGATGCTTCTGCTTGGTCGATCCAAAAATAACAACAACCGTGGACACACAAGCCGATGAATATACACTTTTTTGACTCTCCGTTCCTGATGCCTTCCCTTTATTCACCTGTCCCCTCTCAGTACGATCTCTGGGGGTGGTGATGATTTCTTTCTAATCTCGACCCGTCTGCTTAGCCAGACCGCCATCAAATGCTTCCTTCTCTATGTACTGGTTACCTGGAAATCCCAGCTTTACTCGAGAAATCGTTTCACGCCAGCTACGACGATTATATATTCTCCGGTAGAGAGTGGAAAGAGTGCTACTGTCAAAAGCAAGATCGGGATCAAACTGTTGGTAACTTGGTATCACCAGCTAGGTACTGTATACTGTAGAAATGAGGGAACAGACCAGATTTTCTTAGGATAGGCGAGGCACCTAGAAGGATGTGTGATGAATCCTGGCCTCCCTTCTGCGTTCCTGAGGCCAACAAGCCTGCTATTTGCGACGGTACAATAATAGTATAATATTAAAATATAACTAAAATTATAAAAAATAAAGGCTCTAGCAGGAGCTATGTTATATATAAAATATAAGTAATAAAGGGAGCTACTAAAATAAATAAGCTATAAAACTATAAAGTATAACTATAACGTATTTCACTACCGAGTGAGTCGCACCACCGAGTGAGTCAACTCTGTATCCCATACTAAATCATCATTTTTTAAGCTCTAATATCTTGAACAAACATTATCTGATCTACTTTATATTCTTATAACTGCATATTGAAATAGATTCCATCCTTATATTAAACTTGTATAGAATCTATATCACTATATGTTGAGGTAAAATATATTACACTGTATTATTAAGTAATTTATTTTAAGCTGGGATTACAAGTTTTAAGATTAGTTTATATCTATTTACTTTGAACATACACGTTCTAAATGTATACATATAGCTTTTCTTGATATCTAACTATAATTTAGCTAATGGTGGTTGAGATATTGGAGCTTAAAAAATGATGATTTAGTATGGAATACAGAGGTGACTCACTCGGTGGTGCGACTCACTCGGTAGTGAAATACGTTACCCCTATAAATACTTAGATAATAAGAGTATATAGGGTCTTATTTATTTAAAAACATAAAAAAAAAATAAAAAAAATAAAAAAAGCTACTAAAGCAGCGCCCTAAAGGGCCTAAATAAAAATAAAAAATAATAAAACTATAAATAATATTATGGTAAAGCTATATAAAAAGTATCTAGCTATGCTATAGTTAGAACTAAAAAAGGTAATATAAGAATAGTTAAGCATGCACCTCTGCCTAAAGGCACGCATACTTATACAAGCTAAGTATAGGCCTAAAGGCTAGTAAGGTGAGCTGAAGTTCAATAAACATAGACATAGTGTTCTTGCAACGGAGGTCTTTAGTAGCTGAGCATTATAGTCAACCTCTGGGTTCACTTCACTGTTGGGATTACAGAAGAAATAGTAAAGCGTGCTAGGATTGTCCTGGGGGACACGGAGTAGGACACGCGCGATCCCATTTGTTACAAAGGAGTATTCAAGTCCTACTTGGATCACAAGATGATATAGTATAAACAATAGCAGAGCAAACAATTCGTTGTGCCTTATGAATCAATTTCTGCTACCCAGACCACGCGTGTTGTACACTACGCTGCCAAAACCTCTTCCTCTCTTAGTCCTCCCTAAAGCAATGTTCTTTATACACATCCTCCTTCTTGCCCTGACCGCAAGCGCGGTCCCAATTCCTCAGTCCGAGCCTCCAAAGCCAATCGACCCTGCAGACTGGGGTCTTGATATTGACGACGTCATCATATACGGCAGCAACCTTGGAGGCCCGAGTCTCGCACAGAACTGTTTGTTCTCGGAATAAGAGTGGTGAGCTAGACTAACTGATAACTCTTGAAGGTTCCGACAATTATACAATATGTCATGAGCTCTGCCAAGTGGTCCAGTAGCAGACCGGCCCGGCGCAGTACGCAGACTGTATGAACCAGTGCGCAGTGTCGGACCCCGCGGATTCATCTGAATGCCAGGATGCTGCTCACTCCGGCTCCGTCCCCACTCAGTCCGGCTCCGTCCCCACTCAGTCACGGACTCCTGGTCGAGGGATTAGCCAAGACCTCGCTTCCCCAGACCCCCGCAACAAACAGGCTATCCCCGCATAAACTAAGGGTTCAGGCGAAAGGATATTGGTATAAAAGCGAGCAATAGGGCATACATCGTTTGACTGAGTCTCCATGTTACCTGCAACGTCGCTTATTCTAGTAACAATGTGGAACACTGCTCAGCTGGCCCTGGCCAACCTCGAAGCAGCGGGACTGCGCGAAGTTGTGTACCTCCCCGGCCAAGAATCTTACACTGCCCGAAATGCATCGTACTGGTCATTAACAACCCAGCTCCACCCCTGGGCTATCATCCAACCACGAAATCCAGAGGAAGTGTCTCGGGCAGTCAAGGCTGTTGTCGCTACGCCTGGTTGCAACTTTGCAGTGCGGAGGTAAGCCACCGCGGCGTTTCTGATCATCAACCGCGATTGGGCTGACTTCGACGCTCTCGCAGCGGCGGGAATATGTGTGTGCCTGGGTCAAACAACATCAGTGACGGTATTACAATCGATCTGGATCTCTTGTCGGACATCACCTATAATCCAGAAAGCCAGATTGCGTCTTTCGGTCCGGGCGCAAAGTGGGGAGATGTGTATACTCAAATGACAAAATGTATGTAGATTCCCCATTTCGCGGGCCGGTATTTTTGGGATGCAGCTGAATCATGCCGATATACTTAGACGGAAGAATGCTTGCAGGTGGGCGTGACGGAGGGGTCAGTGCAGGGGGCGTTATGGCGGGCGGTGGGATCGCATTCCACACATGCCGTTATGGGTTCGGCTGTGGTAGGTTCACTGCCTACTTTGGAGGCCGCTTTCTAGAGCTAACAAGTGGTGCAGATCAGGTTCTGAATTTCGAAGTTGTCCTCGCAGATGGCCGCATTGTGAATGCTAATAAGACAACAAACCCGGCCCTCTTCCAGGCCCTCAAGGGTGGAGGGAATAACTTCGGCATTATTACCCGCTTCGACACGGTAACCTTTCCGGTTGGTGATATCTGGGACTGTACTCTTGTCTACACGCAAGACAGGGTTGCTGAGGTTGCCGATGCACTGGTCGATTTCGTAGAGAATCTGGCGAACCAGCCCAACGATCATATGTTTGCGATGTGGGCGTACCGCACCGGCCAGAAGGAAGAACCCATAATACTGAACTTCGCCAATCTAGACGGAGAAGAGAACCCGAAGACATTGAAGAGATTCCTTAATATCCCGAGCCGCAAGAAGGCTATGTTTACGACTATTCCGGCAAAGACGAGGTATCAACTCGTTGCATCAGGAAACCAGTGAGTACTCCTGCCTACCCTAGACCGACAAATTCTCGTGGTAGCCATTTTCCTATTCGACGTTTTGACCTCAGAACGACAGTGACGCCTGGTACACGGTGACCTTCAGGGCAGATCCTGACCTGATCCTAAAAGCATCCACTGTCTTTGCCACCCTGAAAACCTCTCTCCAACTGCGCCTGTATCCGCTTCAAGATCATTTTCAGATCACGATGTTCCTCCAGCCACTCCCCACTTCGTTCGCATCTCATTCTCAAGCCCGTGGTGGCAACATGCTGGGCCTTGAGCACATCAAATACAATAGCATCCTCCTCCTCTGCTCCACCAAGGTTGAATCAGCCGAAGTGAACGCCAAAATTGCATCACCTGCCCTTCGGAGCGCCATGAAGGAATTCGAGAGTTATGCAGAGGCGGCCGGTGGATTGGCCAAGTTTCAGTATGCGAACTATGCGCATCATGCCCAGGATCCGTTGGGCAGTGTAGGGACGGAGAACATCAGGTTCATGAAGGGGGTTGCGAGACAGTTTGATCCGCAGGGTGTCTTCCAACGCAGGGTTCCGGGTGGGTTTAAACTTGACAACGCCCAAGCTGCTAATGAGTTGAGGTTGAAGCTCTAGATGACCGCCCTTGTACTGCCGTTGAGTGTTGAGTCCTTCGTCAGATCATATTTTCGAAGCAGTTCATACCACATTACCTCCTGTAAAAGCTCCATAGTTAGTAGTCCTCACGTCAGCTAGGATTAAGTGGAACAATGCGAGGTACAAGGCGAGGTACAAATCCACCTCAGTCTGTCAGGATCCGTAACATGCCGTGATGGCCGACGTAAGCCCCACTAAAGCCGGACCTCCTTTGCTTGCCATCCGTCCGGCCTTAGCAATAGTATATCCGATGTACTTGGGCCGGTGGCACTGCGACAAGTCGGGATCCGGGCCCACTACCTCACGCTCCCCGCCTGTTCTTTATGCTGTTAATACATCAGAAGTCCGCCACCTCCAGCGTCCAAGGAGCTATCTATCTTCCAAGATACAACCATGGCGAAAGTCGCTTTCGTGACAGGCTGCAACGGCGTCAGTGGCAACGCCATTGTCGAATACCTAATCCGGCAACCGAAGGAAGAATGGTAAGACGTGGATTACCACAATGTGAGCGTCGATCTAACTGACAGCTCCAAAACAGGCGTCGTATTGTGATTACGTCTCGGAGCCCCCTCAAGAGCTACTGGCAAGATCCTCGCATCGACTTTGTGGCCATTGACTTCCTAGCTCCGCTGGACGAGATCACTGGGGAAATGGCTGGGGTCTGTGCGGATGTCACCCACGCTTTCTTTACATCCTATGTTCATACCGATGACTTTGCCGCTCTGAAGCTCCTGAATGTTCCTCTTTTTGAGAACTTCTTGACCGCTATTGATACGGTCGCTGGATCCTCGCTGCAGCGAGTTTGTTTGCAAACCGGAGGAAAGGTAAGACGTCAGATCTCACCCTTGCTTGGTTTCTGCTGATGCCATCTGGGGTCAGCACTACGGCGCCCATCTGGGTCCCATTGAGGTCCCCATGGTGGAGACATTGCCACGGTACGAGGACGACGATCTCAATTTCTATTACCAACAGGAGGACTTCATGTTCAACCTCCATGCGCAGAGGTCCTGGTCGTGGAACGTCATCAGACCCAACGGGATCGTTGGCTTCACTCCCGCTAGTAAGTTCTCATGTTTAGATGGAGAACCCTTGCCAGGAATTAAAACTAAGCGCGTATCTCAACGCCAATATCAACAGAAAATGGCATGTCCGAAGCCATCACACTCGCAATTTACATTTTGGTGTGCAGAGAGCTTGGTCAGTACCCCAAGTTTCCGGGTAACAAGTACTTCTACGAGGCTGTGGATGATAGCTCGTTTGCTGGTGGGATTGCAGAAATGAGTGTCTGGGCTTCCACGAACGAGCATACCAAGAACGAAGCATTCAATCATACGAACGGCGACACCTATGTGTGGAAATACTGTTTCAAGAAAATCGGAAGGTACTTTAACATGGATGTAGGTTGAGCTCGCCACAGTCACCCCTGCTTCTAGACCCTGGAAGGAATAGCTGACGCAGAGACTTCCACGCTCAGATTCCAGATCAGACCGAGTGGCCCGAACTGGGTGATAAACTGGGCGACGGGACAAGAATGGCCCACAGCTTCCGAATGGCGGATTGGGCTAGGGACAAGAAGCCCGTTTGGGAGAGGGTGTGTGAGAAGTATGGCGGGTCCAAGGAGGCATTTGACTGGGGAACTTGGGCATTTTTTGACTGGACTGTGGGAAAGGCATGGCCGACGCTATCGTCGATTAACAAGGCGCGGTCGCTTGGGTGGACGAGGCAGGATGATACCATCCAGAGCTATCTGGATACGTTCAAATCTTTCGAGCATGCTGGGATCTTGCCACAGAACTCAAGACTCCATGAGGAACTTCTCACAAATCCGACTGAGAAATGAGGATAGATAGCTAGATACAGTTGGAGCGTAGACCTTATAGGTCAACGTTGCCAGCCGACTAAATTTTGAGAACCCTCCATTACTTGAGAGCCTTGCTATAGTTACCAAATCAGATCATTTACATGCTTCTAGCCAACAGATCAACATCAAATGTGTCAATAGGTCGCCCAGCCCAGTCGGCAATTTTGCGCACTAGCTCAACAACTCCCTTGACTCATCCCACTGAATTCCCAAGCCCCAGTGTAGCCTTGATATGACTCTTTGACTGACGTGTTGCACCAAGGGCAATAATCGTAGCAGTAACAATCAAGTGCGACTCAGTTGGGCGAAAAACCTTCTCGTTCGCCTTAGCAATCAAGTATCCCCAAGTGACCACCGTGGAAGTGGTGACTACTCCTGGCCGTCTCCTCGTTAGTACCCCGTACAATAACAGAAGAAGAGCGCAGCGCACTTACACAGGTCCGTAAAGTAATGATCCTTCAACCCGAAGATCTCGGAGTTTCCAACCCTCTTGTAAATCCTGCTGCGCAACACATTCCCCTTGCGCGCGTCCTGCTCGGTGATTGTTCCGTTTCGGAGGACAAGTGTGGAGGCGTATGCTTCCCCTTTCCGCTGTACAACGCCTATCATCCCATAGCAGGCAGGGATACACGTCGGCATGCCTACATACGGGAATGCTATGGTGATGGCCTCCCGCAGACGCAAAAAGGTCTCCTCCGAGTCACCGGGATTTGCGTCCGCTGTAATGTCGTCGAAAAAGCGACCTACGACGTCGGCACGACTAACCGCGCAACATGCCGTGGCCCGGGCAGGTCCGGTGATCAGCTATAGAACGGTATACTGGGAGAAGGGGTGGTATTTGCTTACAATGATGGCGTCGTTGAAGCCCTTCAGCTCGGGGTGAGATGTCGTTAAATCGGTGTGAAGGTCAAGGAAGAACTCCTTCGAGTAGGTTGGGGCGCCTGGTTTGACGTTTGTCGAGACATACTTTTTGTCCCACTCGGACATGAACTTGTCGGTATCCCAGTCTGCCATGGTGGTGCGTTATGTGCCTTTGGCGACGTGTATTGAGTGCTGTCCAAGCGCTGATAGGCGGTTTTCCTTCTCAGCACGCTCTCGGACCGCGTATCTGGCACTGCAAGGGCTTTCAAAGCTACAGAGTATCACAGCTCAGAGTCCCCGAAATCGGAATAAAAAATTTGAAATCCGTGGTAGGTCCACGTTGCAACATCAGGGTAGGCGGAGGAGAAGAGGCCGGGCTTACGGATTACATGGCTATCGTCGGTTACAGCGTACGGGGCTATTAAAAGGGCATTTTGTGTTCCACAAGGAAAACGGCGGAATCCACTAAACACTATCGATTTCGTCCTTTACAAGACACTACAGCCATACCGCGTTACGAAAGGTCCATATCACCATGCCCCAAAGTCCACTCCCTCCAATCCATCGCGTCGTGACATCGCATAACCATGAAGCGCAAGCCAAAGTCTCCAGCAATACCAGTCTCCCCGCGACTATCCTTCCCCACGGCGTTGGAGAAGCCATTCTCTGGACTACAGACAGCATCCCGGCGGACGTGGCCTCGCCTGAAGACCGAGGCCTTGCTCCGGTCGGCTTCGTGAACGGCGGTTCGATCCTGCGAATTGTGGACCTACCACCCCGCTCTGTGGGCAGTCCGCATCGGACGATTTCTCTGGACTACGTGGTTGTCCTCCGGGGCACGGTATTTTTGAGTTTGGACGGGCACAGGGTTGAAGTCCGCGAGGGCGGGGTGGTGGTTCAGCAGGCGTCAATGCATGGGTGGGACAATGAGACAGAGGAGTGGGCCCGGATTCTCTGTGTCATGGTTCCGGCACAGCCCCCTGTGTTTGGTGGGAAGGCCTTGGAGATGGACTTAAGCTTCTTGTCCTGATGCGAAGCTCCGTCCAGGACCCCGTCCAAGCCCCGTCCAAGCCCCGTGCCCACTTCGGCCCCAATTTTCGTTTATTACGGTACTGTTTTCTCAGTGTACTCGGCTCATGAATTCGGACTGTGGCTAGTAGATACATGTTCAAAGAAAGTTCATCCTGTTGCGAATGCTGCCGATGCCCGAGATAGAGACCTCCACAACGTCCCCGTCTTCCAGCCACTGGGGATTCGCCGACCCGAAAATCACACCCACCGGGCGTTCCTGTCAGAATCACGGAACCCTGGACCAAGGTCGTGCCCTGGCTGACAAATGCAACAATTTCCCTCATTCCAAACACACAGTCTCCAGTGTTTGCCTGCTGACACACCGTCCCGTTTACCGTCGTCTCCAATGACAGATTATCTGCAGCCCCTAGAAGCTAAAGCGTAGGAACTCAATTAGCGGTGTCTCCATGGCCTGGATGCATGCGTAAACCAACCCTGGGCGAAACTATCATTGGGCCCACCGGGGCAAAGCCATCGAATCCCTTCCCAAAGCACCACTGTGGCACACTCCCGGGCATAGTGCGGGTCGCGCTGCCACGCACGGGCCGAGACATCGTTGGCCACCAGATACCCCGCGACGTAATCCAGCGCATTCTCAGCCGGAATATCCTTACCGTCTGCACCAATCAGGATCGCCAGCTCGACCTCGAAATCCATCTGGTCCTTCTGCGCGATCTTGGGGATTGGGATGCTGCTGTCCCACCCGGTCACAATGCGACGGCTTGATGAATATCGATGGGTAGTAGGGCGGTGCTCGGCCCAGTTCCTTGACTGTGGTTATTGGCGACGGATGTTAGCAGATCCCCTGGCCAAAGGCTGGGGGTTGTGTAGATTGCTGGGTGACATACCGTGGCTGCCCTAATTCAGCCCAATGCACCGTATGATGGGAACGTCTGCTGGCTCTAGAGGGCCGATGACCTCCCTGACCCGGAACATCCTGTCTTCGAGCTTGCCCTCGAAGAGGCCGTTGCTCGAGATCTCCCGAGCGTACAGTTCCCCTGTGTTGAGCAAGGTTAGGAGCTCGTCGGCGGAGCCAACTTGCGGCTCGCCCTCGCGAAGCATGCCATCATCATCGCGGAATCGGATATATCGTGACCAAGACATAGTGAAGATGTAGAGATGCTTACTTGGAAGGAGGGATGTTACTGAACGATAAATCGGGATGCAGAAGCGATACTGCGGAGACGGATTTTGTATGTTTCGCCCGTGGTGGGGAAGTAATACCCTTGCCTATTAGATGTCTGTGTAGCTCCCGGTGTGGGATTCCGAGCACTGGCAGTGAAGATATATATCCATTGTACAGAGCACCTGGCCCACTAAAACCATCAACGGCTTCTCTAGAAGTGACAATCGACTCAAATTCAGCACGAAGATGGCATCAAACCAGAATGAAAGTCCCAACGGGCAGTCCTCTGACAAAGGGTAAGAGAATCTTCACAGTCAATGAGCCCCTACTAATTCCACAACAAGCGATATCATCGAGACCGACGTCCTTATTGTCGGAGCCGGGGTGACAGGCCTTACGCTATCACTCTTACTAGCGGACTATGGCGTGAAGGCGCTCACCATAGCCAAACACCGCGGAACGGCCCCATCCCCTCGGGCCCACATTACAAACCAACGAACAGTCGAGATCTTTCGCGATTTGGGCATTGAGCAGGATATTCATGCTGTCTCAACACCGCTGACCGCCCTGGGGAACTGCGTCATGAGCACCAGCATGACGGCGCCCGAGATCGCACGGTACAGCTGCTACGGCGCGGGCGTTCATCAGCTCTCGGACTTTGCAAGGGCAAGTCCTTGTGAGATGATCAACACGCCCCAGAACGAGCTGGAGACCGTGCTGTTGGCTCGGGCGCACGAAAAGCACGCGGACATACGCTTCTCCACTGAGCTTGTCGCTATCGAGCAGGACGAGGAGGGCGTACTGGCGACGGTCCGAGAGCGGCTGACCTATGCGGAGTATCGCGTTCGGGCAGAGTATGCGTACGGCGCAGACGGGGGCAGATCGGCTGTGGCTGATCTGCTGGGGTTTACGTTCCACGGAGACCCAGGCCTCATGAATATGATGACCTGTTGGATTGAGGTTGACCTCGCCCAGTATGCAGCTTATCGACCGGCATGTATGTATTGGATTGTGCGACCGGGCAATGCATTCTGGGTGGGCTCTGGGACCCTGATTACGGTCAAGCCATTCAAGGAGTGGCTCATGAATCGACAGTACGACGCGGCAGACGAGCCGGACATGTCCAAGGAAGCAGTCATTGAGTATGCTCGCTCGTTAATAGGGATTCCCGATGCCCCCGTCCGAGTAAAGGATGTCAGCAAGTGGCAGGTGAATAAGATGGTTGCTGGTGAATATCGTACGGGCCGAGTGTTTATTGGTGGTGATGCAGCCCACCGCCACCCTCCGGCAAGCGGCCTCGGCAGCAATACTTGCGTTCAGGACGCGTATAATATCGCCTGGAAGCTGGCTTTAGTGTTGTCCAGTCATGCTGAGGACCAAATCCTGGATAGTTACGGCCAAGAGCGTCAGCCGGTAGGAAAGCAGATTGTGGACGCCGCTATTCAGGCTCTTTATAACATGACCCGTCTGCCCGAAGCTCTGGGATTCCGACGAGGGCAGTCGGAGGAGGAAGGAAATGCAGCTCTGGCAGCCCTGGGATCTGACGACCCTGTTGCCGAGAAACGCCGTGCAGAACTAGCAGGGGTTGTCAAGCTGCAAGACCGCCGGTCAAATGCTCTTGGTATCCAACTCGGCCAGCGTTACAGCGACTCATGCGCAGTCTGCTATGACGGCACCCCGTTTCCAGCCCACCGGCGCGACTCAACTCTGTTTTATGAGCCCACTACGCATCCGGGGGCATATCTACCACACGTATGGTTGGAACACGAGGGGCGGCGCGTCTCGACGCTTGATATCTTTCCCTTTGGCACCTTTGGTCTCATCGTCGGGGTGGGTGGTGGTCCGTTTGTGGCTGCAGCTCAACAAGTAGCACAGGAAACGGGGATCGCGATCCCCGTCTATGATGTGGGATATAGGTGTACTTACAATGACGTTCTTGGGGAATGGCGTACTGTTTGTGAAATAGGCGACCGCGGGGCATTGCTGGTGCGGCCTGATCGCTTCGTCGCCTGGCGCTCGGTAGATCGCCCATCCGACCCTCTTCAAGCCCTGCGCTCTGCTGTCCGCCACATCCTGGGTTTGAAGTAGTGTTTGAGGCTACACTTGTTGCTACACCGGATAGAAAGATATATGATGTATTGATAGTTTCGCTGTCTCCAATGTAAAAGAAGAACTGGGTATTTCTATTTAGGGTAACCCCGGAACTACTCAACCATGATGCTATACAGGATCAATCTCACTTTCGCGCATGGTATTGGCGGAGCAACTCCTTTCCATAATCATTGCCATTCGGGGTTCGGACCAAGGTATGAATGTGGAATGGCCGTGGCTCCTTGTTGTTGAGGAAAACTCCAGTGTGGTGATCAAATTCGATCATCGTGACAGGGGAGTGAATGTTATAGTAAAATGCATCTCCCACTGCCCGTCCACCAATCCAACAAAAATACGTCTCGTCCCAGTGACGACGAATCTCCGCAATCTTGGCCGCCAGTGCTCCGCGAGGCAGGAAATTCAAGCCAAGTTCAATAAGCCTCCAGACCTGGTTCTGCTGGGGCTCTGTCAGACTGGTCACCTTCACTCCCTCATACGGCACGACCCGGTTGTCCTGAAAAGTGCCGCCTAGATGCCGCTGGTCAGCCCGATGAAACCGCCCCTCCGGGTATTCTGGTCCATTCAGATGGTTAAAAATCCGCACCTTGCGCACTGTGGCCTCATCCATTGACTGCATTAGCCCTAGTGCGGTGCTCTCCTGGTCCACAAACAGCTCGGTGCCTTTGTGTGGGCCATCGTCGATCACATTTGGCTCCGCCCCCATAAAGACAGGCGAGATCACCATCTGTCTGCTGACAACAAAGCAGTTCAGCACAAGATGGTGCCCGTGAAACTGCAACCCCCAAGGTTCGCTCACCGAGGGCGTGCCGAAGAGAGTAAAATTGTAGGACTTTTTCATTAAGCACTCGCACGCCATTCACGACTTCGCCGAGGAATTGGTTGACCCTCATGCATCCTCTTGCCTTCTCATACCCGACCGCGGAGAGACTAGCCTGGAGCACCTTATACACAGCCTCGCAGATCTCATCGGTCACCTCTTCCAGTCGCACCCCGTGGCGGTAGGCGTATATTTCCGGATTAAGCCAGCGGCGCCACTCAATGGCATCCACAGGTTTAGACAGCGAGTCTCGTACCGCTGGTGGGAGATCCAGCGCAAGTAGTTCCTGCACGGTAGCAACCATGGCTTCGACGGGTGCACGGAGCCCGTCCTCGCCCTTGCCTTCTGCGAGGTGATACAGGTCCGGAATAATGTTTCCGTCGACAGTTATGCTCCTGTAGGGCTCGTTGGAGACTTCGGTCCATTTCCTCTGCCAATCAGCAACAAAGGGCTCCGCCAGGCGATTAGCGGACCACTGGTACGTATCGCATTGAGCGAGCTCTTTGCTTCTGGGGTTGTCTGGGGAGGGGATGTAATCCCGAAACGGAGTGGCTGTATTTGCAGGTGCCAGAGGTGTATCCATTGCGACTTTGCGGTGACGGTAACCAAAGAGTAGGTAATCCTGGGTGAGCGCAATGGTTTTGATCTCAAACACCCTGAGCTCCAGTGGAGCTGACCCGGAGAGGGAACAATGGTGTCTCTCAGCACGAGTGGCGTGATGCGAAGTTGGAGGAATTCGGACCTTCTCCCGCAGAGTCAATGTCCGTTTGCCCGTTCCCACTCGGAAATGGAACGCCTTAACTTGATTGGCTGGGCACAGCTGTGAGTGGGCCTTCGGGTTAGCCACTATACTTTGTAGGTAACCACACTTTGTGGGTAACGAACCGTACCACCTGCAGCAGACTACCAACCATGCCTCCACCAAATCCGAAGCAAGGTCCCCTTTGCAGGCGCACTTTCAGCAGGGAGGATCATCTGCAAAGATACCAACGAGCCCGTATGGTCAGACATAATTAATTTGGCACAGACTGACGCTTCTCTAGACACCGGGGAAAAGCCCTTCAAGTGTACCAAGGGTGGCGAACGATATGGTAGAATGTATGTGTCTTGATCATGATCTCAGGTGGTCCGAGCTAACATCAAAGGGATGCTCTTGCGTCGACATCGCCGTACCCACCGTAAGAGTAGTAAGCCACACGCGCGGGGAGGGGACATAGCCGCAAGAACAAGGACACAATCTCGCCTGAATCGGAGTAAAGCGATTTGCTCTCCTAGTCGTGATGGGGTGCGACAGAGCCAAAATGCTAAGCCACCGCTTGAAGACAATGGGCTTTCTAGGTCTGTAGTAAAAGCTTTCACAAAGTTGGTTCCAAGCGACCTGACAATTTATTTAGAATCGATATCTGGGTAAACACGCTTTCGAATTTCAATTATCTGGCAGCTATTCCGACCGAAGTGCCTCTGGAATCTACCATCACCGGCACACTAGACAGGACTCTGACAAATGGTGCCGACGCAAATGCACGCACATACTTGGGTTTTCCTGATGATGTCACAGGAACTAATAACTATTCATTCCATTTCTGATCCAGCGTGTTCTGGCGGTGCATCGTTTGCAAACAGGGGAGCATTTGATGCCCTGAGGTCACTTTGGTCACAAGGAACCAGTGTGGATGGAGGCGCAGCAACAGCCCTCTTCCCGCCGATCGGCTCTCCGTGTCCTAACCTGGGGGACTATCCAGACTTTGACCTTGATTATTTGGCGTCGCTGGAACAAGACGATTGTGATGGGCTGTTTTCTCCCACGCAATCTCACCCATTGCAACAACTACGGAATGAAAAGGAAAAAGAACCACCCGGTCACTCCCTGTGGGACACAGTGGCTTTGCATGGAGCAGCCAACGTCTTTTCCTAAGCCCAACCGCGCCGAGACGCCACTCCTCGTGGATCAACCCTGGACGGTGCTGACGTTACCGAGCGCCACATATCCGGCTTGTACATGGAGGAGATTCTTGAGCTTTGCAACGGCATGAAGAGTAGATCTTGCGACCCACAGTGCTCGGCCGGGCCAAATGGCTTTCTTCCGCCTGGATGGGGAGATGGATTTCTGTCTGGGGGGCCTGTGAATGCCGCTCTGGATATGTTCTTCCAGTCCTGCGCGATATCCATTGTGCATAAGCACACTTTTACAGCTTGTACAACACCTGTTTCTCTAGTTCTGCCAATGTGTTGTCGGTCTAGTATTGTTGTACCCGCAGAAACTTGAACCCCTTATGCATGGTCAGATGAAAGTGTGTGTCCTCTGGGTTTGACGCAGAGTGTTTTTGGGTCTCAACGGATGGCATCGTCCAGATGCTGATTGACGTTTCTGCTAAAGATCTGGCCAGCAAGGCATTGGGTCCTTGCGCCGAATGCAACGTACTACTATCATTGGCGTCAGCGTTGGTTGTCGCCCATCTGACTTTGGAATTTCTCGTGCGTTGTGAGCCTGGTTATATAGGCCTGGGGGTACAGGACTAATGACGTGGAGCGAACAGGAAGAGCTCAACGACGGACAGGTCGTCTAAGCAGTCAAACAGCGCGTCATCGCTGGGTCGAAAGAATGCTATACGGGTGACGTCCAGTCGTCCCTCACCGTCCACATAACTTGCGCAGATCATCGACTCTGCCGCCAAATTCACCATGTGAGTATTGCACCATCACGGCGGCAATCTCTCTCTCTACCTTGGCTATTGATGGATCAAGTAGGTCTCCGAGGAGCAAAATCTGTTCTCGATGCTGGACAAGGGTGACTTGGCAATATACACTTAGTCAGAGTTAGAAAACACCGAAAGGGAGTGGAAGCTGTGGGCCCATTTGGAGTCCATCAATCGGTCAGTTGGTCCCATTCTTCCCTGCTCGTTGTCTGACAGAAATTGAAAAGAATGCTGTGCTATATTCTGCACGTGAATCTGATCTGCGCAAGTTATGTGGACGGTGAGGGACGACTGGACGTCACCCGTATAGCATTCTTTGCCACCCTGCGATGACGCGCTGTTTGACTGCTTAGATTCCGTGTCATTCTGGAGGTGCGTCCAGCAGGGTAGAAAGTTGACCACATCTCAGGTCTGCCTGCAGAATATGGCAGCCCTGGAGCCGGATATGGTCAATCGTGTCTCCCTACAAAAGAACAGGTCTTTTCATGCTCCACCTCGGGGTATTGGCTATTCTACGAAGCCCGTGCAGCCCTGCAAGCCCAGACCTAACAATCCAGTTATGGGAGCCTCAAGACTTAGTTGAGCCCGACTGCAATAGATATGATCTAGCGGGATCCCTTGTTATGCCCTCTCAGACCAATACCCGGAAAGCTTGCGGCAGGGAGCTATTGATCACCCTGATAAGGCACAGCGCATGCCTGAATTTAACGGCTGATATGTATCTTTTCGAAAAGAGCAGTGTTGCTCGCGATCTGGAATCGCCTCATGACAGTATGCCAGCCAGTACGTAACGGGCCCTACCACCATGTGCACGAGAGCAGGTCTGCACGCAGCTGGGCTTCTGAACATTCTCTCCATCCTGCGGCCCAAGCTGTCCAGTCTCATCCGTTCCCATCCTTGGCTATTTTATTCTATGCTTGTTCTCACAATGTATCTTCACAGTCACAAGCGCCAGGGAACGTCCGCAGATCAAATGCCGACATACGAGCTGCTCCAGGAGGTTGATTGGCGCATAATTAGAGCAGGTGGGCCACTAGATAATGATGCCGCGACTGCACCCAGCAAAATGCAACCGGATAATATTCTACTAAAAAGTCTTACAGCATGCATTTCCTCTATGCAGCGCTTCGGGCGCGTGACTTTATGCGGCATGGTGGTCTTGTGCGTCTTTCGGGGGTGCTCTATCAAGAGACTGGGGGTCATATCTTGGTGTTGTCGGTTTTGCAGTATAATTTCGATCAGGTTGACAATGTCGGCAGTATGCGTGGACTGCGATACCCCAAGTCGCTCAGGCGGATTGTTGGATTGATGGCAAGGTGCATTTGAAGTCCTGTCATGGTACGAATTACTTCACTTTTGCATGCTCCATCGATATCTTTTCAGTCAGGATCTATAAAGATACAACTATTGCTTGTAAGCTCTTGCCCAGACAAGATATTAGTAGGCCGATTAGTCGAGTGCTTGCTGCCCACAGGATTTAGTTGAATGGGCAATGTCGGCACAAATCGGCGGCAGGCAACAGGCTGATCTCAATTCTGACGACGGCATACAGGAACACGGCCCGGTAATTTAACTGCAGTGTCTGGCCCAGACACTGCAGTGCGGAAGCCCCGCGGCACAATAATTGCGAGGGGCCGTGTATCCGAAAGAGTGGTCGCCAGCCCTATATCAGCACGCCCTTGCCACCCTCCACTCCTCATACTGTGTCGTAAAACAGATTCCAAGGGAATTACTTCTAGGGACAGGCATCATGCTACTGGACACGCTTTCTACCACTTCGGGTTTATGTCCCGTTGTCACTGTCCTGATTGTTGCCTTGATAGCACGCATCATCCACAACAAATATAGGCATGGAATTGATTCAATTCCCGGTCCTTTACTAGCTTCATATTCCGATCTCTGGCGGCTATACGTTGTCTCAAGACGTCATCCACATACAGTACATCAGAAGCTACATCGCAAGTACGGTGAGCTAGTCCGTCTAGGGCCGAACTGTGTGTCCGTCTCAGATCCAGATGTCATCAAAACCGTCTATGGGATCAACGCGGGGTTCAACAAGGTAATCTCACACACCCATAATTGTCCCTTTCTTCCCCCTAACCTATTCGACAGTCCGAATTCTACATTATCCAGCAACCGATCACCAAAGACGGCACCTCCCTGGAAGGGATTTTCAGCACCACCAACGAGAAATACCACGCAAAGTTGAGAAAGGCAGTCTCGAGTGCCTACGCAATGAGTACGCTTATACAATTCGAGCCCTTTGTAGACTCCACGACAACGGTGTTTCTGCGGGAGCTCAGTAACCGCTTCGCTGATCGGACAGGCGAGGCCGGCATATGTGACTTTGGCACCTGGTTACAGTACTATGCCTTCGATGTCATTGGCGAGCTCACCTACTCGCGACGACTGGGCTTCATTGAACAGGGGATCGATGTTAACAACATTATCCATGACAATGAAAAGATGCTGGATTACGTTTCAATCGTGCGTGCCGCTGACCCGTTCTGTGTTTCCGATCAACAGCCACTTACTGACTCCATCTGTATTCGTCTTTCCAGGTCGGCCAAATGCCTATTTTACATTGGGTCTTTCTCAAGAACCCGATCCGAGTGTTGCTTAGCAGGTTAGGGCTGATTGACTCGTCGGTCCCGGCAGTCGCATTCGCCAAACGCTGTATCGACGACCGCTTACACTCCCAAAAGCACACTACGCACACTGGTGATGACGATTCTGCGAACAAAAAGAGAGACTTCCTGACGCGCTTCATCGAGGCAAGGCAAAAGGACCCGGACTTCATGACAACCGATCGGATCCTCGCCCTAACCACGGCAAACATGTTTGCGGGGTCCGACACTACCGCCATCACGCTCAGAGCCGTTTTTGACAATCTACTGCGCAAGCCAAGCTTTCTGCGGCGCCTGCTACAGGAGCTCGAAGAGCAGGATAATCGCGGCAACTTGAAGCGTGGTAACGGACTCGTAGACTGGACTGAGGTCCGTGATTTACCCTATCTCAGTGCGGTGATAAAGGAAGCCCTTAGGTTCCATCCCGCCGCGGGGCTCCCCTTGGAACGAATCGTTCCATCAGGGGGTACGACGGTAAAGGGCACGTACATCCCCGCGGGGACGATTGTTGGATGCAGTGCATGGACTCTCCACCAGTCGTCGGCGATTTTCGGGGAGTCACCAGAGCAGTACCGGCCCGAGCGCTGGATCGATGTATCCAAGCACAAGCTCGCGGAGATGAACAATTGTTTGTTCTCCTTTGGAGCAGGTGCGAGGACTTGTATTGGGCGCAACATCAGCATGTTGGAGATGTACAAATTAGTCCCTGCGGTTTTGAAAAAGTTCGAGGTCAGTGTAAATGCGATGAATACAGCCGGTTTACTGACGCGAAGTAAACTCCTAGCTCCAACTGATCGACCCAGCCGAGCCACTGCGGCTTCATAATGCGTGGTTCGTGAAGCAGAGGGGCATGAATGTGCGAATCAAAGCAAGGAGGTGACGAAGAGGCAATTTCTTTCCCGGAGGTTCCGGAAGGCTACTCAAGCATATTCCGTATATTACGGTATTTATAAGCACCATGCATGATTGGTGGATCCCTCGGCAGCCCTTGTGTCTTCTGGATGGTCAATACTGGTAAAAATACACGTTTGCACAGGCAAGTTCCGGATCCTCGACCCCTCCGAGCATGCAGTAGAATAATGCATCCCCGTGCGATAATCGTCCCCCCCATCTCCAGGGGCCCGCTCACCACCGATGATCTGCGGGCATATGGTGCATGTACTGTAGTGAGTAGCTTTGAGTGATTCCTTCTCTTCAGTCAAAAATGACCAAATGCCATCTTGGAAAAGGGGTTTGGGATCTGGATCTTACGAAAACAGAAGTTTCAGAGTATCAAATGATGGGGGAGTCAGATTCCAGCTGCCTGCTCCCTTGCCTTCCGCCACTCGCCGCATTTTAGCTCAGCTCCTTTCCCCGCATCTCGCTCACAGGATTTCTGGGGTCAAAGAGCTTAGTGCACGCTGAACATGCTTGTTTCCCTTTCTCCTATGCCTCGTAGATCTGTTCATACCAGCGCCTATTGATGGATATCCTCTACCCCTCTGAGCACCTTACTAGTACTGAAGCATCCGATGCTCATAGCACTCCACATAAACGAGCATGCAGCGAATGCGCAAGGTCAGCCCCCTCTTCCCGGGGATTCCATAGCCTATCTAACATGCCGACAGAAAGAAGACCAAATGTGAGATCATCCCTCTTTACCGCTTCGCACAAAATGAGCCGTGATTAATGATGCCCCCCTTTTGCAAATACCAGGTGACATGAGGCGCCCAGTATGCTCCTTGTGCACGCGCATCGGCGCTCGCTGTGAATACCCTCAATACCAGCGAAGACGGACCCATCGTGTGAGACAATCTTGCTACAATCATGCTGGGAGTGCCGCGTCTGTCGAAGAGCCTGCACAGTGCCAGTATCCAATACAGATATCCGCCCAACTGGAACAATCACATGTATACACCCCGCCATCCATGTCGTCCGGAGACTGGCTCATCCCGTCGGGCGAGATGTTTCTCAATGTACCGTCCTGCCAATCCCGCTCGCTCGACGAGGCGATGCCAAACCTGCCACAGGCTTCGGACTCGGACAATGGCCAGTTTGGCTTAACCAATGAGTTAAACGGACACGAGGACAGCGGACATTTCAACTCCCTCGCGTTCGACCCGTTTGCCACCTTGAACTTCCTGGGGAAAGAACAAATGTCAGGTGTGACTGACAACCGGAACCCTTCCGCGACAACCCACCCTCTCACGCCTCCCAACCGCCACTCAGGCCTTACATCCCTCGATATCTCTGCGGAGACCGCAAACCACCTGTACGTGGCTCTCATGCTTCTCCTACTACATGCTCTAACTCGCAGACTGCAATATGTAGCCTAGAGCTATATTTTGAGAAAGTCCAACCCTTGCTCCCACTTCTCCATCGGCCCAAGATCCTCGCTGAATTCTCGACCCGAAACCCAAGTGATGAACTCTGTCATCAAGACCTCGATTACGAGTCCGCACTTCTGCTTAACTCCATGTTTGCGCTCTCAGCAAGGTTTTCTGAACGAGGCCAGTCCCGGTCGTGCGAGCCCCTCCTCCGTGGCGAACAGTTCGCAAAGGCTGCGCAGGCTCTATATGACAGTCGTCAGCAGGATCCAGACGAGCCTCCCCTTAGCATGCGGTACCTCCAGGGCTGTATCCTGGTCACCTTCTACCGAATGACTGTGCGTCCATCCTATCAGGCTTGGATCGGAATCGGCATCTGCTCCCGCCTTGCTCATGCTCTATCTATCCACGAGGTCGACCGGGACACAGGCACCCACCAGGGTCCCACCGCCCAGGATTGGGTAGATAGCGAAGAGAAGCGACGGGCGTGGTGGATCATCTACGAAATGGACAACTTCGCCTCCTACATCAGCGGGCGCCCTTTCAGCATCGACAGCTCGCACGCGGACGTTCTCTTACCTGTCTCTGACGCGGCGTGGTTTGAGCTCCACCCTGCGCCGTCTGGATTTATCTCTACCAAAGGGGTCGCAACCGCCTGGAGGAGCCTCGTCGATAGCGGGAATCAAGACCCTTACGCTTGGTTCTTGATCAGTAGTTACTTGTGCCGGATCGCGCAGGAGGAGGCGGACAAGAGACACCGCGCGCCAGCGGGGCTCTCGATTGTGCAGTCAGTGATTCAGTGCTTTTTGCTCAGTTTGCCGCCCCGTTTAAGGCTCTTGCGGCAGGAGTTTGGGCCGCACAGCTTTCGTGATGCGAATTGGGTTGGGTCAATTCATCTTCTAATCGATAGGTACGGACGTGAAGTAGACCCAATGTACCCTGCTAACGCACCCTGGTCTTCCTACAGTGCTCAGTTAACCATTGCCCTTGCCGCGCGGAAAGGAGACCTTCCCCCGCAATACGGAGAGAGCTATCCACGAAACCAGCGCCGACCGAGTAACGGATTTACCACGACTGGGCCAAGGGCCAGCAACAGCACTACGCTTACGGATTTCGAATGCTACGGCCAATTGTCGGGAAAGAACCGGCTGCACGGGATGCGCGTGTGGTCCGCCGACGATGTCCATTACGTCAACCCATTCATGTCTGTTGCCCTTGTGGCGCCCGCGGCTATGCATTTCGCCGCGAGTGCCTCCGCGGCGTGGGAGCAAGATGGTACAGAAGAGGCTCTCTCCGAGCTCGAGGGGGCGATGATTGAGATGGTGCTGAATCGCATTGCCGAGTACTGGGGGATAGGGATATTTTGCCGAGGTAAGGTTTGGCCGTTCTCATGGTGGAGTAGGCTAACACGAGGCTACTACAAAGATCTTCTCCAGGCGTTGAAGGCCAGTGACCCGATGGATGTGATCAGGGTTCGTGGGCTGAAGATCACATGGGTGAGGAATATTGTCCTGCGATCGAATGCTCTGAGATCACGTGCTGGTATTCCAGCATGTGAGCTGTAAGCACAGGAGAATACATAGTATGTACAGTCCCTGGCAAGAAGTTCTCACACACCCCTACTAGATTACATAATTTTCTGCCGGCTAAATTAAATTAAATTCATTAAAATCAACAGACTGGGATATCCGCATAGCCTAGTAGGTAGTGTACCACCCCTTGGATTCGATGATTGCCTTCACACGGTTACACATACTGATACTAAGCTTGCGTAAGATCTCAGGGTCTATCTGCGACCAGGTGTATTGCGCAGCTTCGATTAGATATATTCGCGTTTCCTCACTGTTAGGCATATCATAGAGCTCAGGGAATAACTCTAGTAGTTTGCGCTTCAGTATCCCCCATAGGTTCTCAATTGGATTTAGATCTAGTGAATGAGGTGGCCATCGCATAACTTCTACGCCTATATCTCGTAGGAGATTGCGTACTATATGCGCAGTGTGTGTTGATGCGTTATCATGCATAAAAATCGCATTAGATCGATTCGATATGAGCGTAGGAAGGTAGGTTGAATAAGTTAACCGTATAACGGTCGAAGTTACACCACCGCGCGC
Organism: Aspergillus nanangensis; assembly: GCA_015844325.1. Lineage (NCBI taxonomy): Eukaryota > Fungi > Ascomycota > Eurotiomycetes > Eurotiales > Aspergillaceae > Aspergillus > Aspergillus nanangensis. Next base: position 40,290 of record VCAU01000124.1, on the reverse strand, counting down.
TGATTCAGGATCTCCGTGCATAGGAATTAGGCCAGTTCGCCTAGTATCGCCATTAAAACAGGCCCAAAACATCTGGCGAAGCTGTTTTCCACAAGGTTTATGATGGATCTCACCCTCTTTGGCTTGGTGAATTGGCCGAACGAAGGTCCACTCATCGCCTGCGCCTGAACCACGTTCAATTGAGGTTTCGTCAGAGAAATAGACCCGAGACCAGTCTTCTGGTGTAAAATTGCGATATGTCTCGGCCCAGGTAAGACGATTCGATGCGTCGATTTCGGTTAACTGAGGTCGAGTAATCTTACGCCATTTCCGTAGACCAAATTCCTTGAGTAGGTCTCGTAGCGTACGCTCGCAGATTTTATTATCCACTAAATCAAGAAGCTCACGGTATCGGCAGCTTGGTTTTTGTTGAATGTAATCGTAGATTGAATCTCTCTCTTCTTCGGAGAGAATCCTCGGGCGACCGGTACGCTTACACGAAGCGTTCTCTTTACCACGAATAGCCTCAAGCTTACAGGTCGAGACGATTGTGCTTCGTGGGATATGGGGGAAAAGGCTTGCGACTTTGCCGTAGGAGTACTTCGCATCGGTACGAAGGCTGCAGATTCGCGATCGTGTAGAGGGTGATAGGTCTGGTCCTCGAGGCATATTAATTAGTGGTGATTGAAAGGTTGAATAGAAGGGGTAACTAGCCTACCTACTGAATAGGGGGGGTATTGAATAGGGGGATTGTTTATTTTGATGTTTATTTTGATGTCTGTTTTGATGGTTCTTTTGATGGTTGGCAGGGTGGCCGTGTAGGTAGTTTAAATTAGTAGGCGGTAAGGTAGGCGGAGGAAAGGGTGTGTGAGAACTTCTTGCCAGGGACTGTAGGTACATTACAAAGGGATTTTCTTCTCGCGATGAAGGTCAACAGCGGGGGATGAAGAGAACTTAAGGAAACCCAGCACTGACTTTAAACTTTCATGGGGACCACTGGCAGCTCTGGGAAAAGCGGGGCCGGACGCTAGCGCCGCGCTACGGACTCGGGTACCGGATATACCGTACGTACTGTATTAATACGCCACCACACCATACCATGCTATAAATACACCACCCGTCCAAAAGTCTGTGTGCACTCCGCCCCACCACCCATCACCCCAACAACAACCCTCTATTTTTTTTTCCTTCCTACACTACCCCCATGGCTCCGATCGGTATACAAACTGGTGCAAATCGTAGCTAAGGGGCTAAGCTTTCGGCTGAGTAGCGTACTGCAATTATATACGCTCTCGAAAATAGGCTTACTAGCTAGACTGCGGCACTAACCGCAAAGACCATGGTTAATCGCAACCAAGACCAAAACCAAATGGTTTTGGTCTTCAGATTAAGACCGCAAATTTTTGCGGTTTGGTTGTGGTCTTCAACTCAAGACCGCAATGCGGTTTTGGTTAACCAATGGTTAGACAAACATAGCAAATAGGCCAAGCCTCGTGACCTTTTGGTTAGATGATTTTTTATGCAGTCTTTTTGGTATTTATTCTAGTATCAAGTTAGTGTAGAGTATCTTACCAAAATTCATTTTTTTAGTAAATACTTCATTAACATAGTAGTGTGCTTCTTTGATTTATTATACACTTATAGGATTCCAATTTCAAATCCTGCTGGCATCTTGGTCTTCTTCCGTACTCGACTAGGTCGTTGTGTATTCTCCAGATCGGCCGGTTTACGCATGACTCCATTCTCCTGAGATTGGGTGCTTCTACTCCGAGGTCTCTTGGGTCTAGTACTTTTACTCTGGGCCTGAGGCTGTGGCAGCTGAGAGGGGATCTCAGCTACTGTATCTTCATCTTCGGCCTCCTCACTATCACTGATAGGATCCAGAGAAGGGAGAGGTGGTATTGAGCCTCTCTCTAGGTCAAGAATGGCTGCCTCCCCAACTGAAATAAGCTCTTTAGTGAAATCCATCTCCCTTTGTTCAACCTCGAATTTTGTTGCACACATATGAAGCATCAGCGCTTTAACTGTCTCCGGTTTTAGTTGCCCACGTCGATAATGACAGATATCATGCGCACAATTAAACAGACGCTCTACACCAGCACCACTGGCAGGAATGGACAAGACGTCCCGTGCAAGGGCTGCAAGAGTTGGAAACTCTTGTTGGTGCTCCTTCCAGAACATATGAGGATGTTGAGATATCAGTCCTAGCTTATCAGCTTTAACTACTCGAAGTTTCTTTGTGGATAGGTAGGGGCTTACCTTTAGTAAGATAGCGATCAAGCTCGTCATCATTGTTCCCTTGGGGCTCCTCCGGTTGGAGAGTATTCTGGGAGTCACAAAGCATCTCAATTTCATCCACAGCATTGAGTGAACCAGCTAAAGCCCCAGGCGATAGAGTGCCATTGGTATCTAAAAACCGTCTCTTGTAACGCCAGAATTCCTCTTCCAATCGACCACGGTATCGTCTAGCGTAGTCAACATCACCTTGCCAATCCTTAGTTTTAAAGAAGCGAAGCTTTTTTGAAGGTGCCAGGATTGTTGTAATTGCGTAAATATCACCATAGCACTCATAGTCAGTCATCTCATAGTACTTTGAGAGCTTTTCCCTTGCTGCTTGGAGTGCTTGAAGCATGGTTTTCTTCCATGGAATCCTCTTCCGGCGAAGCTGCTCTTTAGAGGCCTTAAGGTGACCAAAAAGCTTATTGTAGATACTAAAGATGAGATGAATAGTAATATCCTTTGACTTTGAGAGAGCAGTGGTGAATTTGAAGAACGGCTGGGTAATGTAAAGTAGGTAGTCGACTTGGTGCCACTCCACTTTGTCAAGTTGGAATTGGGGGTATCCGTGGGTTATACAGTAGCGTTTGAATGTCTCCTGTAGTCGCTTTGCACGGCCAAGCATTAGAAAGGTAGAGTTCCATCGTGTACGGACATCCTGAATCGGGAGTAGATGAGGCTCTTCGGCCTGAAGGCCTAAAAAGGCTTCACGGCGCTGTGGGCTTGCATTGATGAAGATAGCGAGGTTCCGAATCTACATATAGAGTGAGAGCTTAGTAATTTTGCAGTCAAAAAGAGGAAGGAAAACTTACCTTGTTCAGAGTATCAATTATCTCTCTATTTATGCGCGTAGGATGTGTTGAGTATGCACGCTCATCCGACCACTCAATCTCAGTCTCATTATTAGTGGGTACTGCCTTCATTTTACCTAGTAATTGATTAAGACTCAACTGAATCACATAGGCGAGATATGGAATCCGAAAGACCCCTGTGTCACCAATTCCTTGTACCTTGATCTCTTCTTGGATGCTGTTGATCATAGTATTGTTGTTCGTTGCATTATCTGTCGTGATAGATAATATCCGATCGGTGATCTGGTGTTCCTCAAGAATGTTGATAACGACAGAACTTAAATTCCTTCCAGTATGTGAACCATGTAGTGGCTCAAACCCAAGAAGGACCTCGCGATACTCCCAGTCATTATCAACGAAATAGCCAGTAATTGCCATGAATGCTTGTGAAAAGGGTGATATCCAGCAGTCTAATGCAACTGAGAGTCTGCCTCCCTGTAGTAACTTATCGAGCACACTCTTTTGTCCATGTTAAATCTCTAGGTCTAGTCAACGACGAATAGACCGAGCAGAGGGTAGTTTAATCTTGGACGGAGCTAGTTGAATGATATCACATAGTTGTTGGAACTCAGGCCGCTCAAGTATACGGAATAGGAGTCGGGCAATAGTAATGAGCTAGAGAAGATGATGGATAAGAAGATCTTCAGAGAAGGACTGTGGCGATCAAGTCTGGGGCTGAATAAGAAAGGAGTTAGTAAATAGTGGTAGATGAATGAGATGATGTTCAAATTGACCGATTGGAGTAGTAGCTGCTCAATCCCTCGTCTTTGCAGCCCCGGCTTGCAAGTAGTACTTTTAAGATGCGTATTCATTGGGCTTGTTCCCCCGCGGCGTGACTGGGGATGAGTAAGGGTAGTATGGCAGCGCTTGCATATGATCTTTGGCTCGCCAGTCTTTTCGTGTGCAACTTGGTCGAATTCATCCCAAACACTTAATCTTTTCTTATTATCCCAGCCGATCGAAGCTCTAGCATCCTCCTTTACTCCAAACTCAGTCTGTAGCCACCATTCCGTAAATTGTAGGCGGGATTGCTCCATCTCAGGATCTGTATCGTCCAGTATCCAGATCTGGTGGAACCGAGGGCCCACGCGTTTTAACGAGGCTGGTGCTAGCTGTTGGGGAGACTGGCGAGGATTAGACAGGGCAACCAAAGTAGCTATTCGGCAGGTATTGCCAAGGGTAGGTAGATCGTCTGACTGTAGAAAGTCAGCCTCAGAAAACTGATCGGTAAAACTAGATACTTGGGAATAAGCCATTATGAAGAAAGGCCTAAGTAGTAGGGGTCTGGTAGAGAGGAAAAGGAAACTTACTAGGGATTCACTTTAGAATAAGAGGGAGTGACTTGCGACCGGGGGGAATCAATAGATATCAAAAGCAATTATTGTTTGCTGGTTGATCCTATAAGCTAATTGGATCCTACTATCTAGAGGTGCGGTTATCTCTTGGTTAACCAATGGATAACCGCTAAGTAACCGCAAGGTAACCGCAAAGACCATAAACTAACCGCGAACTAAACATATAATACTTTGACTAATTATTAAAACTCATAACTGGCTTCTATTTTTCATTAGGGTTATATTTAATTAAAAATCATTAAAAACTTAATTGTGGCTAACTCTATATTATATCTAGCATAAATTGTTATTAGAGGTAAATTAGGGGAAATCAAGATTCAAATGTCAGTTTATTCAGAATACAGAACAACTTCCTGGCAGGTGTTTGATATATATTTTCGCAGCAAAGCCGACCAAGTCTCAAAAGCATCTATAACCACACATTTACCACTACCCACTTACCCTTCTGGATAAATCCAATACTAATACCCATTTACTATACCCTAGTCAGACTTGAATACAATTCGATTTCGAAAACTTTCCAAAGATAATTAGTAGTATTAACACAATCTGCCTGTAAGGACCGGAACATGGTGTAAAAATGCATTATTAGATAGCTGCATAAAGATCACGAGACTACTAAAATAGGGAGGATCTTCGAAAGTTATGCATTTGCGGGTAACCAATGGATAACCGCACTGTGGTTTTGGTTAACCGCAAATCTGCGGGTTTGGTTGCGGTTTTCACCTTGCTAACCGCAACCGCAGGTTTTTGGTTTTGGTCTTCAACCTAAGACCGCAACCAAAACCGTGCCGCAGTCTAAAGCGAAGGAAGCGTATCGTTAGCGGACAGCAGAGCAATATCGAACTAGCGAGATTGTTAATATCCGGTTTAACCTAATCGTGAGATCGGGCTTATAACTATTAAAGCGAGCTGAATTGGTATTGACTAGTATATATGTGGACGAATGAGAACTACCGGAATCATCAGAAGAAAGATTGATTGATTGAAGAAAGGAAAGGACTCTAACGAATAGAAAAGGGGCAGGTTGAGCTATCCCATAGCGGTGTAACTAAGTATTCGAGTGATAATACCGTTATCGAGGTATTACCCGTATATTACATATACAGTGGCAGTGGAAAAGTTTGAAACTATTTCCCTTAATACTAAGACTTTTTCTGCCAGTCAAAATTGCCTAATATAGCTAGCTCGAAACTTCCTAAAACTAATATTTTATATACCATCCATCGGCCTTAATAATTGCCTACACTCTGTAAGGCATTGTTATAGATAAATTAGCCAATATATCAAGATCTAACGTATCCCAAGCCTCTTAGGCCTTTTCGATTAATATAGTATACGTAGTATCGTTATTACGTATCGTTTTTAGCTCCGGATAGATCTTATAGATCTTATCTTTAAGCAACGTCCAGAGGTTTTCAATTAGGCTTAAATCTAGTGATTTTGCGAGCTATTCTATCAATTTAATACCAAGCTTATCCAAAGCCTATCGGACCATTCGCGTAGTGTGTGTAGACGCGTTATCTTCATGGATTCGCGTGGAGCAGCGCCTAGGCCCGCTACTGTGGGAGAAATGGCTAATATCTTACTGGCTACGCGTGGTACATAGTAGCCCGAGCCAGGGAGTTAGTGAAGGTTTTAGTAGCCGTCTCTAGTAAGCAGCCCCACACCCCTACCGGGTGTAGGTCTGCTTCACCTCAACGTCATTTTTCACCCCAACGCAACTTTTTGAAGCAATTCATCTCCTATATCACCAACCCCCTCTAATCGAAAAAGAAAAGTTGCTCAAGACTCGGAGTGGACCTCTGCTGATCATCCTGACTAGGTAAAACACCTTTATCTGCTTGGGTGGCGGCCTTCCTGCGTCTTATAGCTTGCTGCCTCTTCAACCGCTGCAGATCCTGCTCCCTTTCTTTATTATTCCTGTATTGTACGAGGCGATTCGCGTCATTAACATCCAACTGGCCGGTCTCTCGGAGTCTTCTTCGTGACTTTTTAACGTATCGAGGCTTTTCGTGTTGGCGGAGGAGTTGGACGTCCTGCTGAAGTTGGGCGGCTAATTTAGTCGTTTCTAGAGCGCTTTTAAATACCCGATCTAGACGTCGTACGAAGCTGGAACTCAACTCCGGACTATCTTGGATAAAGTCTACTGCCTTCTGAATACTTCGACGAAGGCGTCGTATCGTAGAGGGAGGGGTAATACTAGAATCAGGTGGCGGAGTTGTAAAGATCTTAAGCTTAGGAGTAGAACTTTTAGCCTGTTGTATTGGGCCAAGAACTGCCTTAGAATTAAAGGGATATATGTCTCGCTTCTTGAAAGTATTCCGGATTGTACGTTCTTTGAAGGCCTTCTGGCGTACTCCAGGGATCTCTTTTAAAAAGGCAGTTTTATCGTCAGTCTCCACGCCTAGGCCAGCTAGGTAGGTATTCCGCTGCCGGTAGTAGTGTTTGTATACCTGGAACGGCTGCCCATCTAGCGGTTAGACGAGATGTGTTGTATGAGGATAAAAGCAGAAAGGGATAATCTTATTCTTACTGCAGAACTCCAGAAATTCGTAGGTTAGATGAGATCTATGGCCGTCAAAGAGGAGTAATCGATGCTTATCTTTCTGAGTACGGTGAGCAGTATGAGCGTTAAAATGATGCATCCAGTCAAGCCTAATAGCGTTATTCGTATAGCCTTTAGATGATAGGGCTACACGGTAGTCTTTAGGGATATCTGAGTCGTACTAGTGCTCCAGATGATAGGTACTCTTAAAGATAAAGTAGGGTGGTATAACCGAGCCATCTGCAGTAATATATTTAATGGCAGATACCAGTTCTCCCTGCTCTTTAGATGCCCTGCCTCGTACGGCTATATGAGGATTAGTTGTGACAACATTTTGCTGCTTCCCCTGGCCTAGTTGGAAGCCAGTTTCGTCGAAGTTGTAGATGTTTCTGGGTGGGGTATTGGTAATTCAGGACTCTAGAAGGTCAAACCAGTGTTGTAGAATCCTAAGATCTTCTGAATTAAGTCGCTTCTTATCCTTAGGCTTCTGTTTGACCAGTTTAAACTCTGTAGGGAGGCGTTTTATGAAGCGATAGACCCAGGCGTTGCCAACTGTACGTATCTCGGTATTGGGATTTATAGTATTCCGCTGAAGGATCTGGTTGGCAGCATTTTCAATCATTGCCGGGGTAGGAGGAGAATGAAGGTTATCTAGCTGTCGAATCCACCGAATTAAAGCCTTTTCTTGTACGTCATCCAGGGCTTTGGTTAAGCAAGGACGTGAGGTTTTAGTTCCTCGTCCCTGAAGACGTGCCCGGAGGCGGGAATAAGGAACACCAAATTCACGCGACAACGCCTTGATATTAGGTTTTTGGACGCGTTTTGCGGCTTCAGAGGCCCTTAGGATGCGCTCCTCGACTTCAGAATAGGAATTTATGATGGTGGTGTTGAGGGTTGAGATGAATTGCTTCAAAAAGTTGCGTTGGGGTGAAAAATGACGTTGAGGTGAAGCAGACCTACACCCGGTAGGGGTGTGGGGCTGCTTACTAGAGACGGCTACTGGTTAAATACTAGTTGTGGCGGGTTACATAACTTTATCTTAGATAATCACTTGTTCAGAATAACGTAACGTAATCGGTAAGCGAGCGCCGCATGCAAGCGAGCGCCGCACCTCCGTATCCCATAGTAATCCAGCTTTTTTGAGCTCTAGTATATCAACCAATCTTCATCTACTCTGCTTCATACTTTAGTGATAGTATAATAACAGCGTATTATATATATTATTTGAATCTTACAAGATACAGATAGATAAATCTCCAGGTAATATATATTACCTTGTATTTTTATGTAATTTAGTTTAAAGTAGTATTATAGGTTCAGTCTTCACTAATATATACTTATGGTAGAATGACACATTGTTAATCTCTGAATCTTGCTATAGTGAACATTTCATTATGCTTAAGATTATGGGAGTTGAGATATTGGAGCTCAAAAAAGGCTGGATTACTATGGGATACGGAGGTGCGGCGCTCGCTTGCATGCGGCGCTCGCTTGCCGATTACGTTATTCGGTAAGCGAGCGTTCCAGGTAAGCGAGCGTTCCAGGTAAGCGAGCGTTCCACCCAACGCGTTTTGGCCCCGGTCGAAAACCTCAATCAATTCAACCACCAACCATGCCTCCAAAAGCGCGTCAAAATTCAAGAGATTCAGCTGAGAAGGAGGGAAGAGTCCTACTTGCAGTATCTGCCCTTCAAAAAAAGGACATACAGTTAATTCGTGAAGCTGCTCGCGTCTTTAATGTCTCACATACAATCTTACGTCGTCGGCTAAATGGAATTACTTTACGCTCAGAAACACGCGCCAACTCTCATAAAATAACTCAAAATGAGGAGCAGTTGCTTATACGATGGATCCTATCGCTTATTCAATGTGGAGCACCTCCCCGACCGTCTCATATACGAGAAATGGCCAATATTCTTCTTGCTACGTGTGATACTACACCTATTCAATTAGTTGGAGAAAAATGGGTCTACAACTTTGTTCAACGACATGATGAAATAAAGACATGCTTCTCTAGACAATACGACTATCGGTGTGCTTAATGTGAAGACCCTAAGGTTATTAAAGAGTGGTTTAATCGCGTATAAATTACTATAATGCAGCATGGGATTGTACCTGAAGATATCTACAACTTTGATGAGACTGGCTTTGCTATGGGCCTAGTAGCTACTGCTAAAGTGATTACTAGAGCTAATTTCTATAGGAGAACACCTCTTGTATAGCTAGGGAATTGGGAATAGGTTACTTCTATTAAGTATATTAATGCCTCTGGTTGGGTGCTTCCTCCATATATTATCTTCAAAGGGAAGGTCTATATAGAGGGCTGGTATCAAAATCCAAAGCTCCCACCAGATACTAGGATTGAAGTTAGTTCTAATGGATGGACTTCTAATGAGATAGGCCTTCGCTGGCTTAAGAATCTCTTTATTCCTACTACTACTGGCTGTACTACTGGGAAATATCGCCTTCTAGTTCTTGATGGCTATGGCAGTCATCTAACACCTCAATTCGACTAGATATGCAGTGAGAATAATATTATTCCTATCTGTATGCCTGCTTATTCTTCGTATAAGCTTTAATCTTTGGATATTAGTGTTTTTGCACTATTAAAGCGTGTATATGGACGCTTAGTGAAGAAGAGAATGAGTCTTGGGTTTAATTATATTGATAAGCTTGACTTTCTTGAAGCTTTCCCTTAGGTGTGTACAGAGAGCTATACTACTAGTAATATCTGTAGTGGTTTCTCTGCAACTGGGCTAGTTCTATATAACCCAGAGAGGGTGCTCAGTCAGCTTAATATTTGGCTGAATACGCCTATACCACCAGGCAGTCGGTCAACCAATTCAGTGCCTAAGACACCCTATACTACTAGACAGCTCGAGAAGCAGGTATCTATAGTAAGAAGAAAGCTTTAAAGATGTGTATAGGAAGGCTTACAGAGTCCTACCTCTTTATTAGAGGTTCGGTTGGACAAGATCATTAAAAGTAATGAAATTGCTTTAACTGAGGCAGTTCTTATGTGTTAAGAAATTCATGATTTATGAGCTGTAAATGAGAAGCAACTTCTAAAGAGAAAAAAGTCTACTAAGCAGCTTACTGCTACAGAGGGTCTTTCTATTCAGGAGGGCCAGGAGCGATTTCAGCAGGAGAATCAGGTCTTTGAAGCGCAAGATACTGTATCTAGGGATCCAGGGCTTCCTGCAGTTGGACCACGCGTACGCGCGCCACCGCAGTGTTCTAATTGTCATATTCGGGGGCATACTAGGGTCAGATGTCCTAATCCACCTAGTAATTAGTTTTATATAGAAATGCATTTGTTTTGTTGGTAAAAAGGCGCTTGAATCTCACCTAGTCGTGGAAATCGGGTGGAGGTGGAACGCTCGCTTACCTGGAACGCTCGCTTACCGAATACGTTAGTTAGTAAGTTATATATAGAATTTAACCGATAAGTTCGGAAACAAAATACTTTCTTAGTAATATAACTGTATATTAACTTGATATATCCTAAGTTTACTACTAGTTTGTAACAGTTTCAGAATACTAATAATGTTGTTATAATATAATGTCTAAACTATTATGAAATATATTATCTTTAGTTATAATATAGTATAGATACTACTTATTAATTATACTAGGATAGCCTTTTACTGTTCGCTCTAGATACATGCTGGTAACAGAAGAGATACAACTTTTTCTAATCTAGATATTAAGTTAAGAAACGTATATTCACTCATATTCACTTTTAAAATAGTCGAATTTGTCTAGGCAACAGAGGCTATTATAACATTCTATTTCTCATCTTTTTCTGTTTCTCTTTTTTATCTCTCCCTATCTCTTCCCCCTATCTCTCTATCTATCCTCCTTATCTTTTTTATCTATCCTCCTTACCTTTTCCATTCATCCTCTGTGTCTTTTTCATTTATCCTTTACCTCCTTTCCATTTGTCCTTTATCTCTCACTAAATCTCCCTCTAAAGAAACATCTAACCATGGAATCTGACACTGATTCCGTCTCTAACACCCCTCTGGTGTCGTATGAACCAACCACGACGCCAGGGGGTTTAGAGGCCATGGAAACCACACATAAGTCAGAACCCTTTTACAGAGAGCACTAGGCTAACATACAACAGAGGAACCCAAACTAAAGGGGAAGGAAAACCTCAAGGTGGCATTCGGGCTTATCAGTAAAAGTGAGTGGCTCATATGGCTACAGTCTGACATACTAAAGCCACACTGGATTACGCTATGGACCGATTTCTTAAAGGGCAAGAAGGGGGGAGAACAAGGCCCAGGACTCTTATTAGTCCAGACTCGCTTGTTATCAGGCGAAGGTAATGGCAATCGTAAATACTCAGCTTTCACGCAGGACATAACGGATTGGGATGAAGTTGATTATTATACTTACTTCCTCTTCTGGACTCGACATAAAAACACCACAAGCAAATATGGGGTCTTCTTTAGGACTTAACACTCACTAGACTACATTAACCGGCTCATTTGGGCACTAAAGGACTGGCTCTGACACATCCATACACCCTCTCAGATAGGAAAGACAGGAGGAGGAACCGCCATATTCGGTACTAGCAGAGGTAAGTTATATAGGGGATCTGGAAAAGCCTTTTATAGCTAATTTATGTAGGGCAAGGCAAACGTCAGAAATCAATATTAAGCAGACATAAAGCAAAGAAAGTAAAACACACTTCTAGGGATTAGAATATTCCAGAGCAGACACTAGTATCTACCACTAAGAGTAAAGGGTATTCTTCAGAAAATTTTTCGGGTTCAGACGCCGATGGGCCCGAGGAAGATGAGAAGCCCTTGGAGAGTATGTTTAAGGAAGTGGCACTTAGCGAGAAGGATCGCATCTGTTTGCAACACCAATCCCCAACCTTTAATCGAAACGACCCATTTTGGCTTTATACCCTCGCAATAACAGCACTGAAGAATTGCGAAAGACTGGAGGAGAATTTAGAGCAGGGCTCGCAGCAGAACTCAGAGCAGGACGCAGAGGAGTTAGCAATGCCAACAACAGTTGAGAATACCGAGGAAGTGATTGTAGGAGCCACTTCCGCTATCATAAAGACACCCCGTAAGATAAGGTTGAAAGAGCTTAAGGAAAAATATCGCGCCTTTGATCCATGTACAACCAACGTCTTTGACCCCCAATAATACCATCTCTAAGAAGATATGGAACACGCTTTACTTATAGAAGTGAATATTATCTCCACTGTTATGAAACCGACAGCAGAAGGGTTACGACAGATGGAGAAACAAAGAGAGTGATTCGATAATAAGGTATACCAGCGGGAAAACCTTACAGAAGCATGTACCAATCTTAGGATTCCTGCCGAGTCACACCCACGACTCCTAGATATACATGCCAGTGCGATACTAAAATTTTAGCAGCCGGTTGCCATACATGTATTGATAGAAATGGCAGAGTCGGGCCGCTTATGGGGGGCTATCCTGGCCGACACAGTCGGCTTAGGCAAGACTTGGGAAGCCATTAGCTTCCTAATGTATGTAAGTATCAGCTGCCTGTGAAACCCTTCTCCAGACTAACCTAGATATAGCAATATACGCTGTACAGGAAGAAGTACTCCCAGGCCAAAGAGGCGAAGTCAAGTCTTCCTCTGGGCTGACTAATGCTGATTGTCGTTCCCCCCACGTTAGTAGGCCAATGGATCGGCAAAATAAGTTTAATAACTAACTGCTTCATACTTTAGGTGTATTATGGTGACTATAGGGTATTAGTCAGACACAGCACCCATGTTATTAATGGCAAGTTGGCGAAGGACAACGAGATCTTTAATAGTTAACCACATCGGGCGAAGGTGTTGGTTCTAACTACTTATTAAACATTAATAGCCCGCCACGGGCCTACTATAGCTAAACAGTGGTCTAAGAAGAAGAAGATACCTTTTAATACTAATCACGCTCCCCATACTTGGGACAGATGTCTATTAGGATTATTTAGTGTGGTAGTGTTTGATGAAGCCCATCTACTGCGCAATAAGGACTCCCAGATATCGATAACAGTAAAATAGATTAATGTATCCTTTAATCTCCTCTTAACAGTGACGCCCTTTTTTAATAGTATTCACGACTTCCGAGGATATATTAACCTTTTATTCGTGAAGAGGACTGTTGAAGCTTAGAATTTGATACCAGATCTGTTTGATCTGCGGTATGGCGATCTAAAAGAGATGCTGCTCCTCACCTATACAGCCATCAACAAGCTCGTTCTAGCAGATAGTATAAATGCCGATCTTGCGGGCACGAGATTACGGAATATTCTGTGATAACTTATGATCCGTCAGACTATTAGCTCGAGTATCCCGTTTGTTGACGGCGTGATGATTGGTCAGAATATTCCAGGCTACAAGCGGAAGCTTATTACCAGCACTCTGGACCATAGCGAGGAACTCACGTATAAGGCATTAGAAGTTAGGTACCGCCGTTACGTCCTAGTGCAAGACCAAAACAACCCCACCAAGTTCTGGTGGAATATAGATTGGCTCAGGAAACTAATACTATTTTCATCTTGGCTTGGGTTCCAGTGGATCGCATCAAGTCTGATGACCAAAAATGTCCCTACCACATTGCGCTACTTAGGAGAGGATAGCCTAACAAAGCGCTGGATAGAGGTAGTAACAAAACTTAACCCCTTAGATATAGAGAACTCTGTGGCATGCTTTTATAGAAAGGTCTATAAGCCGTTAGAACAAGTAATATGACCATCATTTAACCTTAAGTTTCTTCTGTATGGGTCGCCGAAAATGCGGAGTATATTACCTATTATTTGTGACCAAGTCTTCCTGCACAAGGAGAAGTCCATAGTATGGGTGATGTGGCCTGCAGAGCAGGTATACGTTGCGGCGTGCCTAAAAGAGATTAGCATTAAATGTGGCATTATGCACGCTGCACTTGATGCAAGCAACAGAACAAGACTTATCAAAGAGTTTACTATAGAACCTAAAAAGTGTATAGTTCTAATCTTGATATATTCGATTTTGTCAGCTGGCCTGAACCTCTAAAAGTAGTGCTAAAATGCGCATTTATTCTTACCTCTAACATCTTAGAGCGTTTCTAACCAAGTAATTAGCAGAATCTGCCATTTAGGACAAACCAAAATTGTTTTAATTTATAAGTATCTTACCGATAATACCTTCTAATCCTGGCTGTACAAGCGTGGTATCACCAAAGCACTTCCTAGAATTATGACAGAACTGTCAGTTGCAACAAACAACGCAGAAGCTATTAGCAAGCATACATCACTCACTAGATAGTGTATTTGGGATGGAGAGTTGGTTTACCTCAAAGATAATAAAGAGCCACAAACTAGTAATATTTTTAAACCAGAAAAAATTCTGGGGCTTATTATCGAATCCATAGTGGGTATGAAGTGATGTATACCCCTATATAAGGACCCCACTATTTTTCATACCAAGAAGACACCTTATATATATAGAGTAGATAGGTCAGAAATAGATTTTATTACATATTTTCTTTTTGTAAGTCTTTTCTTAGAATTTTTCTTTTTTTTATCTCTCCCCTCCAACTACTTTATATTTTATTCCCTACTCTGTTTTCATGAATAATCTCATCTTATTCTAAGCTTGAATGCATAGCTACAAACATGACAACACAACACCAAGCAGGAAACCAGTTAATAAGGGCAAGCCAACATGCTAGGCCTGACATAAACTCACATATATTACCAGTTCTTAAGCACATACCATGAAATTAATTTATCAGGTAGAATCAGAGTCATTCTCTACGTAATGTAAGAGGGAACCTCTTGCGAAGATAGATAGCTAGTGTGAGAGAGTATAATGATTACTCGCGAAGAATAAGATGATGGGATATATGGGTAGTTCCCAAACAGTAGATTGTCACTGACTCCTGATCATGATCGCGGGGTCAGGGGATATATATACATACACCGCTACTAGCGGCTGAATCAGCAGTAGGCTACCCGCGACTAGTACCATATCTAACTATAGGATTGTAGTATCTTACACGTAATCATCTACACCCGATACAGGGGCTGTAGAGAATTCAGATGACTCTAAATATGGTATAATAAGAGGTCCATTAGTAAGTAATCAATAAAAACAGTTAAAGCAAGAGCAGTTAGCTTATAATATATACTTTATAGAAAAAGCGTAAAGCACTAAGAATTAGATCTCTTTCAAAACTATCTATAAAAAAAAGGCCGAATATAGGTCGCTCTAGTCAACCAATCCAACCAATCCAACATACAGTTATTAGAAGAGTGACAAATAGCCGAATATTCTCTACCCAGGGACCTACTTCTACACGGAGCTACCAGGCAGTCCAGCCTCTATCCAATTCATCATTACTACAGCCGATATTATTGCCACACTCTTCACCTATAGTGCATCAAGTGATCTCTACTTTACCAGACTCTTCAACTGCAGTGCCCCAAGAGATCCTATTACCCAATACTAATGCTACTATAACACGCACTCATATTACTTCTCTAATTATACCCATGGGTAGATCAGGTGGAGTTAAGTCTGATCCAGTTCTGTTATCTACTAGTTTTGAGGATGATATCTTCTCTAGGAATCTTTCGCAGGGTTATAGTATACAGACTTCTATGGATACAAATTCTGCTATAGTACTAGTCGCGGGTAGCCTACTGCTGATTCAGCCGCTAGTAGCGGTGTATGTATATATATCCCCTGACCCCGCGATCATGATCAGGAGTCAGTGACAATCTACTGTTTGGGAACTACCCATATATCCCATCATCTTATTCTTCGCGAGTAATCATTATACTCTCTCACACTAGCTATCTATCTTCGCAAGAGGTTCCCTCTTACAGACCAGTACAGTGCACCTTCCCTGGTATGTCCCCTAGCACAAAGGACTTTCAAGACGCCAAGAAAACTATTTGATCATACTATAAATCTTAGAAGTTCTGATTAATTTAGAGTGCTACCAATATCTTTTATAAGTGGGTTGTTACTCGACAGTACTTACCACCTTACGCCCCTAAGGATATTCTGGCCGATCTTATAAAGTCCTATAATCCAATGTAGTCTTTAGAAGTATTTATATGGATAACAAGCTGTCTTATATTTAATAAGTTCTCTGAGTTAGGCCAGTCTTTCATTCAATATGAGTAAGTCTATTAAGCTAACTGATATAAACTAATTCTATTTAGATGCTACAATCCAACTGATTTATCGTGCCGGACTGAATGTACTTACTCAGGGTCCATCTAGACGTCCTGAGTTGGTAAAGTATAATTAAAATCATATTTTGAGCGTCTTCGATTCCCTCTATACTAAAAGTAAATATCATGGACTACGGGCGCCCATAAACTTTCCTTTAGTAAAGAGCTTAACCAGTCATTAAAAGCCCCATCAGTCTCTAATTGATATGGATGCGGATAGCAATAGGACAGTGGAAGAGAAGGACCTATATCTAGAATCTAAGGAAGACCTCACCACAGAAATAGGATCTATCAAGGCTACAACTCCTAGGGGGGAGGGGGAGGATTAGATAATAAGTTGGATTGATATTCCTAAAGAGGAGTCATGATTAAAGAGGGTATATAGATAAAGGGCTTAGGAAGTCGAGGTGGGAAACATACAGAGTATACTTTATATTATATGTCGAACCAGTGGTTCTAATGGAGTAATCAATGAAGCAATAAGACGTCGATTCGTGCTCTCTAACTATCTAGGGGCGCGAGTCGTCGTGGCAGCAGAAGGGATGTGGGAGAGCACTCGCGCTAGGCCTAATGCGGTAATCGACCTAGGGATATGGTCGACATTATATTAGTCTAATATTATTAAGTTTATATATATTTATATTAGTATCTTAGTTGTCTCTATAGTTCCTAAATATATATCGCTGGTTATTTACTAAGGCTTAGTCTCGATGTCCATATACATATATATATATATATATATATTGATAGTGTATATTGATTTATATACTATAAGGTAGTATCTACTCCATATAGGGATCCATAATGTTTATAGTATAGATCTTAACAAAAATTAGATATACAAAACAGATTATAGTCAATCTATAAAGACCTTCTGTCACGACTCACCTCACGTCAACAGAACAGTTAGAATATAAGATTCGAAACAGCGACATACATAGCTACCAGAATAGAGTAAGCTGGAATAAGAAAAAAAAAGGGCAACTTTTGTAGTGGCTGATTCTGTCTGCATCCAGAGTGGGGCGCTAAGACCTAGTATATGCGTAAACCTAGTATATAACACATCTATATTAAGACTGTCCTGCTGTTTACTTTTCTAAAAGGTTAGTATGAGATATATAACTCTACTCAATGCTATAGCCCCCTTTTCCCTGGTAGACTCTACTCTGGAGTTAATCTTAAGCTCTATAATCCTCTAGCTTCAAGATACCTCGTCAAAAGGCCCTTCCTTTATTAAGAATAACCTGGAGGCCCTATTATAGGGAACAGAATCTTTCTTACTAAGAAGAAACGTATTCTACACCTCTTATACCCGACTAGAATTGTTTAGCCTCCCTAAATAGGCTATGTCGCCTCCCAATACTTCTATAATCTCAAGACTACTAATGTGAATTCCCGTCATACTACCCAGCTCTAAAGGAGCCAGATATAGGTTAGCTGTAAAAGCCTTTCTTAGATAGACTATACTTATTATGGGTTCTACAGGCCTTGTACGAACCATAGGATAGAGCTCAGTAGAACCTCGCTGGAACCCTTAGCCTGGTAGGGTAAGGGTCCGTTCTGCCGCTATACACCGCTTTACCTCTATTTGTTGACACCTAACTGCCCCCCAACTTCCTGTTCCTTAGCTATTCCTTCTTGTTCATACGGCATGCCTAGATAGGAAGATCCATCTCTGTTCATCCCATAACAATACTAACATAAATTAATTATAGAATTAGTAGGAAATCATTTTATATGGGCTTTGGCTCTATGGGCTATTTAAGCAGAATTATTAAGATCTAATTATAGCCGTCTCTACGAAGTCTTACAGCTGTTAGATTTAGACTAAGTATATTATCTTCCTCAGAAACTTGATACACTAAAGATATAACTAGAAAGAAATCTCCTACTTTTAAATACTAAATATTGTATAATTCCAGTTAAGCAAGAAAGACAGTCCAACATACCTAATAATATATCAACCTTTACAACAGAGCAGTTCTGGTTTAATCCAAACTCTTTATTTTATAATATATTGAATTCCGGTCTTGCAAAGGAGAAAATACATTTTAGAATAGCTTAATATGCTGATAATCCTGTGGAATTATGGTATTCTTGTGCTTGGGGAGGATCTATTACTATAGTGTCTGGAGAATATGCCTACTCCGCTTCTAATCATGTTATTTTTCCGTCTGATTTTATACTGATACTACAGATAATTCTTTAGACGATCGGACTCCCTGTTATGATTGGCCGAGTTATATATACAGGATTAAATCAGCAAAGCTTAAGTTCTACAAATAGATAAGTTGTTCTAATTCTCCAGCCAATCTTTTCATAAGAATAGATGAAGAGTATATCCCTTGTACCTAGGATAGACTCAGCTTATGTCCTAGTAGAAGATCTTATACTTAAAGTCCCTGCTACTAATATACTCCAAATTCTTGACATAGGTATTTGTTACCATTCAGATGATGATCTGTATCCCTTAAGTCCTCCTATTAAGATCCACAGTATATTGCACTATTAGAAACAGAAATTTCGTAATCCTAGTTTAATGTATCCATTATATGCAGAGTTAGAGCTTGCCTATTTTGGCTGGGCGTATTTTCTATCTTATTCCGCAAAAATTCGCTGGATATGCTCTATCCCATTTCTCCTCTTTATTGACGAATTTGGGGCCTATCACAATATGTATTGCGCCTTGAAAGCATTTTATATTATTCTAGTAGGTCTGTCCTATTCTACGTGTCGAAAAGTAGGGAATCTATTTACACTTACTCTTGGGCCCTATAGCGCCTCTATTAAGGATATGATCATATCATTCCAGGCAAGTTTCAAGGAGCTTCTGACTAGAGTATCTATGCTAGTAAATAGAGATTCTACCCTTATCACAGCCTTCGCTATGGCATTTACTAGTAATATACCCCAGCAGGCAAAAAATAGTGGGTCACTAAACCATAATACAAGGGTTGGCTGCCAATTCTACTATTATCTGAAGGAAGAGCGGGCTAACTTAGCTTTTAATACTATTCTAAATGGGTGGTATCACTTTAATACTATACAAAAACTAGCCAAAGGATAAGAACTCCTAACCCAAATATAGTATCACTATTACTTTACTATAAATAGGCTTATAGGTCAGCAGACGCCTCTTCAAGAATTAAATCTAATATTAGATATAATTCTTAGCTGTCTATATGATGTCCCTTACTCTGAATAGAAGGGCCTCAGTAGTATTCTCTAAGAACTACTGATGATAAAGGTCCTAAGTTCCCTTAGATAAGAGGCGTACTTAAGCATATTTCAGAGGTTTATCCGGCCATTTAACTGGCTATAACTACAGACTTCTCAGTATTGAAAGTTATGGTTAATATCAGAAGTGGCTTGTTTGATTATTCTGAACCTATTAATTCTTCGATCTTGTGCTGAAGAAAGCTGGTTCCAGCCTTCCTATTATAAAGGTATTGAAGATATATTTAGATTATTATCTCCTAGTCATCCTCCTCTGCCAGCCTACCAGCTTATTATTTATACATTCGCTATATTTGTAGAGACTATAAGTCTAATCTCTATTCCACTTTCTTTACTATCTGATGATTTACATTATAATCTTTAATGAGGTTAAAAAGCTTTCTAAATCCTCATACAAGTAGCCTCTTGTTTAAAAAGTAATGAAGCTAAACAATACTTACAATCTAGTAAGTTATCAGTAATCCCAGCAGTATATTAATATCTAATAAGTAATAGGCATCTCCCTGCCCCTTTTAAAAGATGATTAGATCCATAAATTAAGCCATCCAAATCTCTATACCGGTGTATACTCATTTTCATGATGTGACGGTTAGAAAGCGGCCGAAAAGAGCTACTTCCGCGGCCGTTTTAAGCGTCTCTCCAACCGGCTCCCGTCTTGGCATCTGTGAACGTATTCCCACGGCCATACGTTTTCTTCCACGCAGGGCCACGCTTTCTGGCCCCTGGCCCTCAGTTTCAGAATATTCCTTTTGTTCAACGCCTCTACCCCAGCGAAGCCTGCCTCCAGTCGCTGCGGAGGGAAGCCATTTTCGGCTCCCCATTCAACCATCATGTTCTCTCCAGTTCTAAGCCATATAATGGCGGCCGCCTCCCCATCCCTTCCTCCCACAGCATCCGCAGAGCTCTTTTCCATTCTTTCTGAACGTTCTTGTCCACGAAGCCGTCATTCCGCCCTCTTCTCATTCATTCACCATTCACCTGCCAGTCTTTCCCCCCTACCGGTTCTCTACGGTGTTTGACCATGGCGCCTTCCCCCCGACCGGCCGAATATAGTGACAATGAGGATGAGAGCGACGCCAGCTCCGACGTGAGCGAGATCTTTTCGGAGAGCGAATCTGAGAGTGACTCCAGCAGCGATCCGGAAATCGACAGTGATCTTTCGGATGGGGAAGACGAATCGGACGACGACGAGGCCTTTGATGACGAGGGCCAGCTGCCCCCCGAGCATTACCTGGCGCAGGCAAAAGGCCTTAATGTCTCTCAGCTTCGACAGAATCGGTACAGCGACGGGACCCTGGAAAGGCTTGATGAGACTCGCATGTACTGGGATAGGCAAGTGACTCCCCGGGCACGCAGGCCATTTTGAAAGCTTACTGACGACTCCGTGGCCAGATACTGTCGGCATATCGGTGTGAATCCGGTGCAGCACTGGCGATGGATCTCAGACTCGGATGAGACAGTCGGCTTCCTGTATGCATTCTTTAGCTGGCGGTGTGATATCCGTCGCGGCAAAAATGGTCGTCACTGTCCTGGGATTGGATACAAGAGCTCGCTCGAGTCATTCTGGAAGTGGTGGCATCTTATTCTCAAAGAAAAGACCGGAACAGGACTGACCAGAGAGATCACCATCAAAGTAAATGATGTGAGCACAAATTTCACTTCCTGCTCCGGTCAAAGAAGCTTCAGTGGCTAATCAAATCCAGGTCATCGCCATTATCGCCAGAGAGAAAAACTTGGAACATAACCGGAAGCCGAAAAAAAACATGTACATTGAAGACGTTGCTGAGTTTGCGCGTGTGCTCTTGACCACCACGGCGATGACGTTCCACATCGGCTGGCAGCGTATCCAACTCCTTTTCTTCTGTCAACTCGCCGCGATTACTGCAAGTCGTCCATCCGCCCTCCTCTACTTGCGCTATAGAGACCTAAAGTTGAGCCTGATCCGGGATCCGCAAGGCGGACTCCCTCGACTCTTTATTTTCTTGAAGCCGGACTTCACAAAAAGGTTCCTTGGAAAGAAGGCTGCGTATGTATCCTTAATTCTTGTAGGGCCCTGAGAAATGGTTCCCTAACACTACTGGATAGGAATGAATTCAAAATCCCCGAAATCATTTTCGATCCCACGCTCATTCTCAGCCCACATGTATGCTTGCTGAGTATGCTCTTCCACATACAGGGCTTCAAGAGGTCTTCTACAACTGGACCCGTGTTAGATGGTCCGAAGAAGCTCTACTGTCTTGGGGTACTGGAAGGTAAAGGGCAGCAGGAGTTGAAACTGAGGGATGAACTACTGGATAAATTTGTATTCTGCCAGGTAGAACGGCTGGCTAAAGGATATCGAATCGCCTTGGAGAAGAGGTTGACGGCATCCACAGTGCGGTCCCGGATGCGGACCGCCGGCGAGATTACCGGCTTTGATCAGATTACCCGGCCATACTTGCTCCGCTACGCTGGAGCCAAGGAATTCAACAACAGTGGTCCGTATCCCACTCACCAGCAGGTAGTTGGTTGCTAACTGAATGAATAGCGGAGGTCACGGATGCTCTCCAAAATGTCATCCTCCAGCACTCCGATATCCGTACCTTCATCCGACATTACGAGGTGGATATTGATGTCGATGTCCAGGGCATTATTCGCAAGACCGGATCACAAACGTCGTTGGTGCGATTCGCCTGCTCATTAAGCGCCTCGATTGACCCAGATCGACCGTACCGACTCTCCCCCGAAGAATCCAAGTCCCTAAACGAGCTACCCGAAGTCCGTACCCGGCAGGACACCGTGAATGAACGCAAGCGGAAATTCGATGCTCGCACCGCCAAGGCGGAACGTGCTCATCTTGCATACCAAGTCGCCCTTGGCCATGTTGACGAGAATTCCCTTTCCAAACGCCACCGCCAACTTAAGGCGAAGACGGAGCTTTTCCAGGATCGCGCGATGGAAGCCAAGCGAAGGCATAATAAGGCTATCCGGGAGCTGCGTAATGAGAAACAACGACAGCGGAATCGGCGGGTCCGAGAGAATCTAAAGCGATACCGAGACGAGCAACCTGTGATTGATCTGGAACGTCAACTCACAGGAAAGCTCGTGGATACGAAGATCATGGGGGCTCTTGAGCAGAAGAGCTCCATGCCTCCGCAACATCTCAGGGTGATCGACACCATACTGACTATCCCGGGTACCACCCTGGAAACAGAGTATCGACGCCGGATTGATGCAATTGCTGCTATGATGGCCTTTTGCCCTGCGGAGGAGGGCCGGCCTACTCCTCGAACTCAGCCTTGCCGCCGACCGGTACCTGAGACCGACGATTCATACCGTCCGACCAAGCGACAACGGGACTCCGTGGAAGAAGAAACCGAGATTGCACTTCGCGAAGCGATGGAATCAGTGCAGGTCAAGTCTCCCAAACAACGACCCCTGATCTGCTTTGTCTGTTTAGGAAATCTCAACCTTCCGCTCGTGAGCCGGCTTACCAAGTATAATACGCCTGGATCTCTCACAAGGCATTTCCTTCGACTCCACGTCAACCCTCCCTGGCCAGATGGGGGAGTTGGGTGTAATATTTGCGAAGGGGAACCACTGCAACATAAATTTGATCTTTTGATTCACGCGGAGAGGCGCCACGGAACAGTGGTGGGAGGCAACACTCGGAACCAGCTAGCAATAGAATACCAACGTGCTCATCAGGGATAGGTGTCATGACAATGGATATTGTCTGTTTTTCTTCCTTTTTTCCCTGTTTGTTCAGCGTTAATTAATCAGTCGCCAACCTTGTTTTTTCGTAACTACATGCTTCCTCGGGTCAATGTATTACAGTAGCACCCGAATTGTCCTTCCGTGTTTTACACTTGCTGGCCTGTTTTCAAACCCTAGCCCTAAGCCCTACACTATATGTAAGTGATTAGTCTGTATTTCTGATGTGTTTTGATTATGAAACGTACGACGCAGGACAGAAGTTCATCCAAGTCACGAGACCAACACTGCTGCCTAGACCATCATGCCACCAAGTCCCCCCCTTTTTGTCCATCAACGACACAACGCATAATTCATAATGGCGCGACATCTTGATTCTCCATATGATAAGTAGAAATAAACTAACTACATCACAAATTGCAGCGGTTGCAAAATGTAGCCCACGCTTTGTGTCATATCCATAGAAAGTTACGATTGTACGGCACTGCGAAACCTCGTCTGCTACATGCTGGCCACCTACCCAGTATCAACCAACGTCGATCCAGCCCATGTAAATTACAAGGCCGGGGCTCTAAATTTTCTGCAAGTCAGACCTATCTTCTCAGGTACACAAAAAAAAAAAAAAATCACTGTGTTACGGCCATGGAAAGCTTCGCCTCAAAAAGCTGATCATGTACTGTATCGTGGCACTGATCCAGTGCTTTTTGGATATCCTCAATGGTGCCATCAACTGTGTTGATATGTATCATCTCTCTTCGTAGCCTTTCGACATCCACATTCCCCCCGTGTTGCAGGATCTTGATCACCGTTATGAGCGCATTTCGATAATCATCTGCCACCTTGGTGGCGCGAGTAAGGGCATCCTTTCGCCTCCTGTCTGTAGATGAATCAAATATGCAGATGGAACCCGATCTAGAGCACATTGCGCAAGGTGGGGAGCCAGTGCACTTTTTGCCGGTCAGCTCTTTGGTCACGTAAAGAGCAATAATCTTTAGAAATGCTTACGCGTGTTCGCTTCTCCCGACACTCGGAGCAGGCCATGCTTCGTCTTTTGCTCTTTTTGGACTTGTTGGCCTGACTGGGCGTTTCTATGAGCTCGTTGGCTCTGCTAGGAGCAGGAAGTAGTTGTCGGAGAGGCATAGAGAGATAGTCGGACCCTCGGTGACTTAGTCATTACCATGGCCCAGTGTTGGCCTTTTATTAGGGGTATGTCTGGCTATTCACCGAAGTTTGTCATTACGTGCACTACATGTTTGCTCTGAGAACAAAGAGCGCCCTGCGCCAAGCCCAACTAATGTCGCCACCGCCGCCACTCACATAGTGACCACAAATCTGAAAGTGTGGCCGTGATAGGTAGAATTTGGAAATTTCTCCTCACCTGATCTTCCAGGTGATATGCTAAATAGCAGTGACGGATAAATGCCTTTTATGAGCGGGTCAAATTAGGGGAGATCTTGGATGTTAGAGCTAACTCTATAACTTCCTGAGAATATTGGCGCGTCTCCTGTCACGACAAATCACTCCTGGAGTAGGAGGAGGTATGCCAACAAGGATGGTGTGGCTATGAATATTAGAGCGTCGTCCTTTTTAAGCAGACTTCCCAGCTTCGCCATTTGCGACGCGTTGCCTTCTTTGCTCGTACTCATGTTAAAGGTCATATTGATCAATTGTGCAAGTACCACGATCGGCGTAGTATACCGCTGAAGCGGGGTAATAAGTTTATGACTTGGATTGGGTGAGGTATTCACGAAACGTAGAACATGACTCTTCACTCTGGGACTCGCATGTGCATTGAAATTCCAGTCTAGATGATTCTATTTCCCAGATGACGTCATGTTTTTATGGAATGAGTCCTTGTTGTATTCCATGTTTCATACATACAATAATGTTCAATGAAACTTGGCTAGCCTCTTACGGGCTAATTAGGGCTCGGGGCTAGGGTTTGAAAAGAGGCCCAGCAAGTGCAGAAGAGGCAAGGACAATTCGGGTGCTACTGTAGTTCTACGCAGCTTGAAACTCTGGGCCGATCGTGTCTGAAAAAAACCAATGAACCGTGTTAGTAACGACATCTGATTGAAAAGACAAGATAAGTAAGAAGACACGGTGTTTCAGAAGGCGGAACATGTTTGGTCACACCGAAGCAACCGGATTGGGTTATTTCAGTTCCATCTGGATCTCAAATAGGCCAATCATATAGTGCGGAATGCAATTGAATCATAACCAAGGCCAAGTATTGGATCAACTGTGCATCGGGTTGGTCCAAAGTTAATGTGATTCTAAAGCAAATGAAAAATCGTCCGCTACCAATTTGCCAGCGGAATCAGTCACTCTCTACCAGTACACTTGTTGGCTAGCTCATGCCATGTCATTTATTTAAGCTAATACCGTTTGCTATGTGCAAAAAACTGCAACCCTGGACCAACCACCAGGTCTTGCGGGCATAAATTCAGCGATACCCCGCCCGCTGGAATAAATGCCCACCGCTTTCTACAAGCGCTAGCCATGGCTTAGTGATTGGCAAGGTCCACTTGTTTCGTTCAAATACCTGGGGGTACTTCTTCCTCGTTTCCGTTCCCCCTCTACTTTATCATACAATAAAGAGCCTGATGGACCATTTCTGCTCTGGGTTTCATATTGCGCAGCCAGCTCGTCCCACGTGATTTCCTTGGGTGTTGGATAGAGAGATGCCTGCATTTATTATTAGTACCTCGGAAAAGTTCAGGAATCCAAGAAAGCTCTACCAATTGTTCTTGTGACGGTGGCAAGATATTGCTCGGATTAAAAAGCAGAATCTGCCCATTATGTCTGAATCTAACCATTACGTAGACATCGGCATCGCATTCTTGAAAAAATTCGAATGATTTAAAGAAAAGGGTATTTTTCCGACGATAGCATTGTTGCCGTTTAGATTGGCGGCTGTTAGTCTGACGGATCCGAATCTTTCGGCTTTGCTTTGCCATGCTGCCTGTTGATCAACTTCTGGGCTTGGAAAGTAGGAGTTGGGAGGAGAGGTTACCCCTATATTTATAGGCCCAGCATTGTTCTTCTTCCGCATTGTTCGAGACACGGCCTGCATAGGGTGCTGAGAGGTGTTTAGAGGGTGCTTAGAGGGTGATGAGGGTGATGAAGGTGATGAGAGGGTTTTCAGAGGTGCGAGGAAAGCTCGATGGGAGGGCCCAGGTCTTCTTTTATCGGCCTTGCCTCGAGGTTGCAGGGGTAATAGACCTGCTAAGAGATGCTAAGAGGGGTGTTCGGGGGTGATGAGAGGGTGATGAGAGGGTGTTCAAAGGTGCGAGGAAAGCTCGATGGGAGGGCCTAGGCCTGCTATTAGCTTGTTTCGCCCTCTTCTTGTGGTACCGAAATGACTTGTTGTTTCAAGGAGAACTCTCTCGACCGAATCATATTCCCATTATGGATCTGTCGTGCGCGCTGATATATGTATTTGTCATCCGCCTCAAACACGCTAAGCTCGGAAGGCTCGTACTGAACACGCACACACTCCTTGCAGAACGTCACCCCCAGGGAATAGTTGACCCTGTGGGGCACTGTGCCCTGCGGGATGTTGCACCATACGGGAGGCCATGGATTTCTGTCGATGTCTGGCGCCCCCAGGGAATAGTTGGCCCTGTGGGGGACGGTACCCTGCGGGTTGTTGCACCATACGGGAGGCCATGGATTTCTATCGATGTCTGGCGCCCCCAGGGGATAGTTGGCCCTGTGGGGGACGGTACCCTGCGGGAGGCCATGGATTTCTGTCGATGTCTGGCGCCCCCAGGGGATATTTGACCCTGTGGGGCACGTTACCCTGCGGGTTGTTGTACCATGCGGGAGGCCATGGATTTCTGGTGCATGCCCAAAATCCCGCTGTGGTCGTAATTGGACAACTTTGTTACTAATACTGTCTTAATACACATGACCATCTTCCTCTTAGCTCATGGTCTCTCCTAATTCGTGTTTCATATGGCGGATTTCCTTAAGATGTCATCCCTATGGCCATACAGCTCAAATTCATAATATATTCTCAAGTCTAGCTATATATTCTTAAAATTAACATAAAAAGCTACTCATAATTCCTCTGGTAATACAGAATGAGACCATGTCCTACTACGGAGCTAGGGCCTAAGAGAGACCCCCGGGGGATTGCATCGGAGAGGGCAACGACACTGAGGAGGGCAACGACACTGAGGAGGGCGATGGCACCACTGAGGGCGATGGCACCAGCGAGGGCGACGGCACCAGCGAGGGCGACGGCACCAGCGAGGGCGACGGCACCAGCGAGGGTGACGGCACCACTGAGGGCGATGGCACTAAGGAGGGTTGTTGCACGGGTAAAGTTCCCAAGCCTAGATCTAATGGATAACCATCTGCCGACCCAGCTCAGGCCTCGCACTACCCAAAGCCGAGAGGTACTGTAACATGGCACGACATGGCTCCCAAATATGATGGCAGAGGATGAGTTCTAGCGGGCAAGTCAACTACATGAAGGCAATCAAGGAAACGGTTTCTACGCATAGAGATTTGTCATGACCATCATCCTCACACCGGCCAGGTTTAATAGTTTCAGCAACCGCCCAGCAATTAGAAACTAATAATTCCGATCGGGCCCTTGTGTTTAATACTTGGTCTACTGTACATATATTCTGGGACTGCAGAGTAGGGACGGACCCCGGACCCCGGACTCTTTGGGTAAGCAGCAAGCTACCAAGGATTGCCAGAATAGTGGGGGCCTGTAGTGATACGTAATACATCGGCTGTACCTGCAAGCTATGGAGAAGAGTATCTTTCCATTATCTTTCGGACAGACGCCCAAGACAAGTCGTTGCGCTGCGGAAGGAAGTCGTCGGTGAAATCTCAAAAAAAAAAAAAAGGAAGATACCAAACAGGGCTAAGCTTCACACTGACGAGTTAAGCATAAAATCTGCTCTTGGTTCATTCCTCAAAACAGATTAATTCGAGTTTTTGTGGGAGGGTATTATTTTCTTCTAATTGGAAAGAAGGCGATAGCCGAACCTCCTCGCAACAGGAATGATAGGGTGTGAATTCCTATGATACTTGGAATGGGGACGTCAGTGCGAAAACTGCAGCTTGGAAAGAGCGGCTACCAGATGTGTGCTGTGACCGAACGGGGCGTTAGGCCCCCCAGAAGCACGATCGCGAACGCTGATCACCCGCCAGTGGTTACCCCTGGGTTGGACGGTGCATCGAGGTTTGACGTAAAGAATAGCGATCCGCTCACCTGTGCCGTCTTAACCGAGTCGAGAGAATATCATCACGTGACATTTCCTTTTTATGTACTAAGGACGAATAGTCATATTCCATACCTAACCACCAGCTATTACAAGATGGGGATGGAAGTGAACTATCTTTGCCTCGCATTGCAGACCCCCTTGGCCATGGTTATTGTTTTTTTTTGCCTGCCAGCGGTTCCGTCTCCCCTTTTGCACATTCGGCCGATCGGTTGGCTATAAGAGAGATGCAAGAATCTGGCCGTTCTCACCTCTACGAGACCGTCACTTTTTCTTTAGGTATACCGGATGAGGCCATCATTTGCCATGGCAAGATCGCGAAGAATTCAGAAGCGTCTTTCAGACAGCCCAAAATCTAGACGGCAACAATGGACCCGTCGTAAAGATAACTTATTTTTCAAGTCCTTCGAATACTGCCAGGAGTGCGATGCGGATATTTTCATCATGGTTCGACGCAAACTAGATGGCCAGATCCAATTCTTCAATTCCAACGGCGAATGGCCACCATCCCTAGAGGAGCTGGTAAAACTTCCTCCTTATCCTCCACTGCGACCACGCTAGTAGCTTCTTGCTCACAGGACTTATAGGCTTCACATTATCCGAAGCCAAATCAAATCATGTGGGAGGAGTTGGCCGCCAGGTACACCGATACGCGTCAAGAAAGTGGAGGAATTCAACGGACTGTCCCAAGATAGAGGAACATGAGCGAGGAAAATAATTCGTAGGGCTGTGGAAAATATTACGTCAAAACTTTCCAAGGTTGGTAGTTGAGTAGTTGACCTACGATTCAATTCTTCGTATATAATAAACATTACTAGTTAAAGAAATGAGTTACCATAATCTAACCATCAAGTGCACCAACAGAGGGTGAGTATTTGCCAGCAGGCCCACAGCAAAGGGGCAACTGCGCAGTGAAATAAATCAAGTAAGGGCCGTCGGTGTGATACACGGAGGATTGGTGTGAATGGAGCATCCTTGCCCTCCAAAGTAGACAAGTAATATCACTCCAAATAGCCATTTAAAGGGGCCCGTTAGTCGCATATCATTATAGCCCATTGACCATGCGCCTTTTCTCCCGCTCAAAACAGTCCAGGCGCTTGTTTGGACTCTTCTCCAAGGCTCCAGACTCCCGTTTGCGCTTTTGATTACAGATGAGACCCAGTGGCATTCGGCGCTGATGTTGTAGTGTTGAGCGCTCAAAGTCAACAAACATTACGCAGCGGTCCTGCTCGTTCCAGGTCATATTCCCCGGTATGGGGTCGCTATGAAGCACACCTAGATTATGGATTTTTTGCAGTGATATCTCTGCTCGTTGAATCATCTGATAGCGATCGAGCGCATGCTGATGTGCAAGAGTCCTTCCGGCAAAGCCCATACACATCAGTTGAGCGATCTCCACGATACCATCATAAGAAAATGGGCGGTGAAGTTGCAGACTGCCAAGGCAAACTGGCACAAACGTCCCTTGAACTGGGGCAAGGCGTGAATATACGCGCTCCTCATGCTTCAAGCCGTGCACAAATTCCACAGGCACGCCTTTTCCCACGAATGTATAACCGTGAGACCAGAGAGTGATTTTAAAAAGTGCCCCACGTTTCCCATGCACATGTAGCGATTCGCATCCTAATTTTGTGTTCGGCCGCAGATTAGAATAGGAGAGCTGCTGGTTGAGCTGTTGGTTGAGCTGTCGCATAAGAGTTGTCCGGTTGAGTCGATGTCGTTGAATCCCATGGTCAGACACGTTGGGGCAATTCCGATCTAACTTCCGCCCTGTGACCAAGCCTAACAAGCACACTTGGGTGCAATACTGTCGTGACTTGCCTTGGGAGTGTGATCCGTGCGATTTCCGACCCTTTGATAAAGACGAGGAACTTGGTGGGTGAGAAAGGCGGGACCCTGGAGGTCGTCGACTTGGAGTATTGGGATCGTAACCATCTCCAGAGTCATCATGACTTGGTGATCTCGAGCCCCGCGAAGGGTTACAGATCGCAACAACGGCAGACCTGGATCTCGTCTTGACAGGAGATATACGGCAGTATTCCAAGCGACTTCGAGGCGATGGTTTATAATCAGAAGCAGGGATGTCTTTTTCGGCGATCTCCTCCAAAAGGTCGTCGTACATCATCTCCCAAATCTTTAATTCGTCGGCTGCGCAATTTGTCCAAGCGATGTCTCGTACCGGCTCTCGCAAAGCGCGAACAGTGAACGGTACCATCTGGCCAACTGCAGTCAGATGCAGTCGATTGTCGCTATTGAGGTCGCCTGTCCATCCGGTAGTTGATCCAACATCCTCCTTCGGAACAGCCAGGTAGTAGTACACGGTAGAAGGATCGTCGTGCAGGACGCGAAGGAATATATACGCCTCACCGGTGCAGGCCAAGCCGAACCCTACCCCACAAAGGATCATATAAGAGAATGTTTGAGTAATGATTGCGGCCACAATACGACGACAAATGGCCTCCGGCGATTCTTCTCCCTGCACACGGAGGACCTCATCCAGATCCATATCTTGAAGTCCAGCCCTGATATGAGCTAGGGAGACTTTGTGAGGTGCCTTGTACTCAACAATAAAGGCCGGAACCTTCTCTTCTGGGCTTTTGTTATAGACACAGAACTGGTCTGCTCGAGGCCGAGAAGTCCGAGTTCGTGTATTTTTCTGACCTCTCTGCGACGGTTGTGCTGAGAGGCCAATCTTGGATTTTGCGGCTAAGCGGCTGGAGCGACGGGGCTGCCCTTGGGACAGGCTCAGAGAGCCCATGTCTGCGACTATATTCGATTCATCTGTCAAGGTATTGGCGTGGTTTTCGAAAGCGATGTCGCCCTTCAGACAAAAAGTTTGCCGAAGCTGGGGGTTTGCATAAAGCTGTTTCACGACGGAAGCGACGCGCGACTCCACAGTCTGCCTTTGGAAGTAGCCCAAATCCAACTCGGAGCTTACCATCCTTTGCCGAGCCTCCTTCCCATATTCTTTCAAAGCCAAAAGAGGTGTGAAATGACGCTCCGTCGTAAACTCGGTGTCCATCAAATCCTTCCATATTGAAGCCTGTTCGGTCGGAAAGCTGGCCCATTCACGAATTTTGTTCGGGCGGAGCTTACGGTCGGCGTTTGCTGGATCGCCCTTAGTTGATGAGTCTTTGTCTTGTTGGATGGAAAGCCCGAGAAATAAATGCACATGGCAGACATCAAGGAATTCGGGAAGCGTTGTTTCTTGGATTTGAACCCTTTGAAGTCTCAGTTGTTCCTCGGCCCGGTCTCGTAGTCGTCGTTCTTCTTCTCGTTCTTCTTCTCGTAGTCGTCGTTCTTCTTCCCGTTCTTCTTCTCGTAGTCGTCGTTCTTCTTCCCGTTCTTCTTCTCGTAGTCGTCGTTCTTCTTCTCGTAGTCGTCGTTCTTCTTCTCGTAGTCGTTGCTCCTCTATCTGTGATCGTTCGGCTCGTTCTCGTAGTCGTTTTTCCTCTTCAAGGCGCTGGAGTAGATCCTGTAGCTCTTGCTGGGACATTCTGGACGTCGTTGTATGCTAGTCATTATCAAACTGTGTTCGTTTTGGGCAGGCCCAAATCATTCATCACTGCCGTGAAACAAGGTGGGTGAGAAGAGACTCTAGGGTGTTGTTGCCTGACGCGTTATGCGGAGTTCTCGGTCCTCGGATTTACTTATGTGCCGCCCCAGCCACAAGTGCGCGGCCTAGTGTTTGCCCAACAACCTACGGCCTTTCACCCAAGCCCCTTCGTAGCGTGATGCGGTTGTAAGTTCGGACATATTAAGCGGTGCATTTATGTTTCCTTGCTCACCTCCAACCCCTGTTTGCCAAGTATTTCCTCCCAGGAGCCTTGAGGATAGGATGCCCATCGAACATATAGCATGCTTCGCGTCCACCTTGACTGCTTCAGCCTTGTAGGTTGACATGTATTTATCCGTTCCCGTAAGGCAATCATGAGTTGGACAAGGCTGGTCCGTGGTGGAGGCTGTAGAGCGAAAGACATTACACATGAGCATATAGGTCCCAGTACTTTTTAAATGAGAAAGTCTATAGTCTAGCGATCCTTGCATCCTTGTGATATATTACCATCAATGCCTCCCAGTTCGACCCAGGTATCCCTGTTGTGCATAATCCGCCGACTGATGCAACAGATATTGCTCCTCATGATACGCTTCTCGAACGATCTCTTCCAAGGGCGCAATAACCTTCAGTGCCTTGACTGAGACTCTCCACAACCAGCGTGACTTTGACGTATCCGGCTCGCTGAATAGCTCCCAATGAAGTCGAACATTGGCAAAATCCCCGGGTTTCGAGGGGGATCCCGAACCCCAACCCACAAACTCGCAAGGGGCAACAGCGCCCTCTAGGGAGGATTTCCAACCAATTATTCCCCGAAAGCGTCGGAGAAATGCCCCTCGCATATATAACGAGCCATTATCTAACCCGGAATTTGCGACCACTGCCGAAAACGGTGGAAGAGTGACGAACCAGGAAGTCAGACAGCTCATCAACAGCCTAAAGGAGGTCATCACCAACCAGAATAACGTCATCGAATTGGCCAGGGTAGAAATCCAGGAAATCAAAGCAGGACAAGACAAGGCGCAACAACAAAACGCTGAATTGCAGGAAGAAGTTCGCGCCCTCAAGGCACAGATCGATAGCCTCCAGAATAAGACTCCCGACCCTAAGACATGGGCAACAGTCGCCGCTAATGGAGGCAGCCAAACACCCGAACAAGGAGCTACCCACACCAGGAAAAAGAACCCTAGATGCGTACGGATCAGCACAGAGAGACAATCGGATAGCATAAACACAGAAAGCGACCAATTTACGAGATATCTACCCGCAGACAAGGCCAACAACCATATTCGAACGGCCCTGCTAAATGCTGAGACGACTAAAGATGTGCAAGTGGCAGGAGTCGGGTCAACCAGGACCGGTTACATCATAAGATTCACCGATGAAGAGTCAGCAGACACTGCACGGACCAATCTTGAATGGATCAGGGAACTAGGAAATGGCACAAAGCTGGTAAAGCCACGCTTCGGGGTAGTGGTTCATCACACCCCAACAGAAGACTTCGACCTGAAAGGGAAGATGCAACAGGGGATTCACAGGATAATGGAAGAGAATGAATTAGCCTCCCGTGGTTTCCGAGTGGAAGACCTAGCATGGCTAAAGAACCCAAACAAACCACTAGGAAAATGGGCGACTCTAGCAATCTGGCTAGACACTGCCGAAGCAGCACAGTGGATAATTAAAAATGGCCTCTTGGTCGGACAGAAGTACTTTGATACTATTATCCCATATAGCACGGAGCAGAAGAGATGCTATCGCTGTCAACGATTTGGTCACCTAGCGTGGTCCTGTCAGCAACCAGCCCGATGTGGACATTGCGCAGGAGGCCATGAACACCGCAAATGCCCCCAAGGAGTCAGGGCGAAGTGCCTGGATTGCAGTGGGGAGCACCCAACAGGCGACCGGGCGTGCCCAACGCCTCTTCCACCACAGCCCTCACAATGACAGGACGAAACCTTCATACCCTACAGTTGAATATTATGAAATCTAGAGCTGGTATGGAAGCTCTTATAAACGACTCACGGACCCAAAACCTTGATCTACTATCAAGTTGCCGGGTTTTCGACTTCTGAGCCCACCCATGAGTAACCTAATCGCGCATTACAAGGGGACTTACCCAACCACAAACAATACTCGCCACAATGCCCCTATAGAAAATACATGCGCTATGCCAGCGCCCTGAGGAAAAGGACGACGGGAAGAGGAGAAGTGACCCGTGAAGGAGCATGCATGCGACTTATGTATTACAAGACCCCTCGATTTTGATGTTAACGTCTCGTCATTTTTTAGGAAATAGAATCGTTTTCAATTTTCAACTCGAGGGAGCCACACCATTCTATCCATAGTGGAATTATCCAAGAATAGCTTGCGATTGTCCTGGGTGACACCTACTTTCTGAGGCGGAGCCGACCATCACCGGAGCTCTACCGAGGAGCATGCTCACCCACCAAGATCATGTTGACAACCTCTCAGCAAAAGGAATCACGGACCGATGCGTTTTGTCATCGTAGTCATGTGCGATTTTCTCCGGTATGAGAATTTCTCCGCTACCTCCTGCTCTTACTTCCTGTTTTTACCACTTAAGGACGGTCTACAGTTCCTTGCCTGGCTATTTGAAAGTGCACTACTCCGCTTTGTGCCTGACTGCGAACATACCAACATCATCACTCCACTTCCACAAGGTATAAGTTCCAGAACAGAACCAAGTTTATGGTGCCGCCAGAGAGCTGATTGAAAGCGAAAAAGGCTGGGGTGTTTACAGGACAGGTGTGCGGTGGTTTATGGGAAAAAATGGCTCTTGGTAGAATTAAGGAGGGCCTGCAAGCTTTCGCCAACCTAAGGTATGTTCATCACATAAAGGTTCCAATAACTAGATTATGTTTGGCTCTCACTTGACTAGAACGGGGTATGGAACATAACTCATGCTACATACAAATGGTTGATGAAGTTCAGAGACAGAGAGAAACATGCAACCCCACCCACGGGGTAAAGTTTGAGCGGTAAAGACTGTAGCGAATATTCGTGGACGAAGACCCGGGTAAACGGCATTGGCATCGTGTATGGCTATTTGCTTTTCTCCTATATAATACCGTCAATTTATTACAACTGTGGGCTGGGACAGAACATATGGGTGCACCAACAGCAGCGCCAGACTCGCTTGTTGTTTTATCACTTTTGCCTTGGGCTTCCCTTCTGGCACGGTTCTCTTCCCGCTTCTTTTGCGAAGACCTGCCAGCATCAATAATGGCTGACATAGTATTCGATCCAGCCTCAGCGATACGTTCAGTCACAGCCCGACGGCTGTCAGTTTCGTTGTTGGGCATGGTGAATTGGCGTGTACTCTTGTGATAACTAGGAGACAGATGTTCAAAATGATGAGAGAGGAGTGGATGGTTGTCCTTCAAAGAGTCGTCGAGCTGCCACGTATTTATACATCTTGCCCGTACCCAAAGCCGACTGTTGAATAGTTCTTAACATATTGGTATTTGCTTTGTGGTCTGATAATTCACTCACTTACGCTCATCTAGATTGAGTAACCCCCGGACAACGTAGACACTTTGTTACTGTCTTTCTGTCCCGTCCCGTCCCGTCCCGCCCTGTCCCATCCTGTCCTGTCCCATCCTGTCCTGTCCTGTCCTGTCCTGTCCTGTCCTGTCCTGCCCTGTCCAAGATTCGATCTATTTACGACCAATCGGCCTCAGTATAGTCTAAGCCACATACAATTAACCAGTTAGGTTGATGATCCAACCCAAGCGAACTAAACTACCTTCCAGCGATGCCGTATATAGCTTCTCCTCTTTTCCCGCAGACACCATATAATCCCTCCAGACTCATTCTAGAGGTACAAGCGCTTGCTCGTAACTTGGATGATCTGCGTTGTTTTGTGGGTGCCCAGAGTCTTTTCTTTTTTTTGTCTGCGATTATAACGGCTTGGCGGTCAGTGAACAGATCACGTTACCGCATGTCGAATGTAAAAGCAGCCGAGCCCCTTGTCCTTCCAAGCCACTCTTCGATTCTTTATATCTCATTCTGTACTTTGCCACCAATCAGAGATAGCAATGGACTACAATAAGCCTCTCGACCTTCTTCATATGGCGGAAGAGTCTGACTGGGAGGATAAGGTAAATATGGCTCGTGTGGACGGACGTATTTGCAGTTGGGCCACTGATATTCACCCCAAGAAAATTTCATGCCGGCTGGATGGGGGTTTTCTGAATGGCTCATACAATGTTGGCCAAAAGCTTGTCTTTGAG
This sequence comes from Aspergillus nanangensis, assembly GCA_015844325.1. Lineage (NCBI taxonomy): Eukaryota > Fungi > Ascomycota > Eurotiomycetes > Eurotiales > Aspergillaceae > Aspergillus > Aspergillus nanangensis. Next base: position 4,089 of record VCAU01000124.1, on the reverse strand, counting down.
GACGGGACAATTTGGTTCCTCCGTCTTCCTCGCGCTGGCAGCGTTTCTCCAGAACATGCAGACGAAAAAATAGCTATGGAAGTGGAAGCTATTCATCTTATCCGGGAGAAGACATCAATACCAGTTCCAGAAATCTACGCCTGGGGCATTGCACGGGAAAACCAGCTTGGTCTGGGCCCTTTTATACTGATGAGCTTCATTAATGGGGTCTGTCTCAATGACGTGCTTGGCGGAGATGATTCGAGACTGCTTAGGGAAGAAATTCCCGACGCCGATGTGGAATACGTCTACAGGCAAATGGCGCATATTATGTTGCAGCTTTTCAAGATCGATTTTGAGCAGATTGGCAGCTTGCCCGCTCTAAAGACAACATTTCCCGCGCCCAGTCGTCCACTCACGTGGAAGATACATGAGATTCTGAGGGTGGGGGGTGTCAATACCTTTGGTTTGTGCTACTATAAACTGAAGCAGAATTTTGACTAACGACCATAGACGATCGGATTAACAGTTTCCCCACAACTAAAGAATATTTTCAATACGTCAATAGACAAGACTGGCAACAACTACGACTCCAACCAAATTCAATTGCAGGCCCGCGGAGTGCCAAATCGAGATACGCGTCGTTGAAGATATTAGAGTCTCTAATACCTGAGTTAACCAACAGTATCTATGACCGTGGGCCTTTTAAGCTCATCTGCGACGATTTCGGCCCAGCAAATGTGATTGTACGAAGTAAGGATGACCTTACAATCACCGGCGTGGTAGATATTGAGTGGGTTTATGCAGGGCCAGCTCAGTTATTCGGTTCGGCTCCCTGGTGGCTTCTCCTGGATCGGCCAATTAACGACGAGTGGGACTTCGAAGACGGCGAGGCCCCGAAAGCTACTGATCGCTACTTCGAATGTCTGAAAATATTTACCCGTGTGTTGGCGGAGGAGGAGGCAAAGATGACAGGAAATCACCAAAAAGAACTTACCGACCTCGTCGAATGGTCTAAAGAGTCGGGTGCCATGTGGCTCCACATGCTTCTATCAAGCGGCTTTTTTGATTCGCCTAGCTTCCCCTGCATGCAGCTGCGAAAGCACAAAGGTGCTGAATGGTGGGACGAGCGTATGGATAAGTACTGGGATACAGAGGAAGTGGAAACATTCGTGGGCGACAAGCTGAAAGATCTAGCAGCGTATGACAAAGTCAAGGACAAGGTCGAACACTGCACAGCCCTCATGGACAGCAAGGAGATGACAAGGGAGGATTTCATCTGCACCGTGTCCTCTCTAGTCAGTTCGGGTCGTTAAGTGTGGCCAGTACGAGAAGCGATTTCTTGTATCCAGGACCTGTCATTGGCTGGAGATTAAATGGAATGTACGTGATTTTGAGGATAGAGATGAAGGTAAAAATATGTCGCATGCAGTGCTGCAGCCCCCTTGTAGGACGTAGCACTTGCGGGAAACTAACTCGTGAATGGAACGCAAATGATGCTGATTTACAACTATCATCTCTTTGATTGGAAATTGACGTTCTTAATCCTTTGGCGCAACCTTACCCCCGTAGTCCCCATATCAGTACTAGTGGCGGTATAGGACGGACCAGGGCGAGTCTACATGTACGAGGTTTGGTTGTTCGCTCCTCTCGAACTAATTCCTGAAGGATCTATTTGTTGATTGGGTGCAGCTTTCGGACGTTGTTGCGGGGTAATAAGCATTACTAAGCATCTGCAGGATAGAATCTATCGTCCATGGAAACACATAAATAGCCTGCGTTGCCACCTTTGTCGCACTGCCCGTCCCGTCCTGTCCCGTCCCGTCCTGTTTACGTCATAGAACGAATCGAAACAATGAACCCTATCGACTTTGACAGCCAAATCAAACCCCGCCTTGAAGCTCAGATCCCGCAAATTGGAGATCCATTGCTTGATACCGAGACACAAAAAGTGAATTCCTGGGTAGATCTGTTGGCAGAAACCGACGAGTCATTGATGAAAAGATCTTCTACACAACGGAGCGTCAGGCGTCGCGCACGTCATTTTGCAAGGAAAGTCTATGCTATTAGTCCGGAATTGTTTGTGCTATGTTCTTTGTCATATACAATTTCTAGCCTACCTCGAATACCTCCTGGCATGTTCAACGAATTCCAGAATTGGTGGGCCTTGCAATCTCCTTCAGAACCACATTCCAATATCACCAGTACCATCTGCCGAAATCTACCAAGGAACACAGGGGATAATCATAACTTCCTGCCTCCTTCCGAGCTATCGGAACCAAAATCTCCACCTCGCCAACGGAAGTACAACAATCTTCAACAAACAGAGAAAAGAAAAAGAAACGTTGCGAACGGAGAGGATTCAAGATGTACGAATTGCAATATCAAATATTATTCAGGTATCATACTAATTGTTACACTTAGCGCAAAACTATAACACAGGTATCTTGTACTCTAATCAGGGACAGGATTCCAGTCAGACAAGTGAATATGAACGTGCCGCTATAAATGAAACAAATGGCCACTATGTTGGAGAACCCAGTGAGCCGCTGCTAAAGCGTCCGCGCTTGGAGTCCCAGGTTTTGGGTACGTAGGCTGCGTTCAAGGCTATAGTTCCTTAGCTAATGCTGCCAGGAAATACGACACTGTTCAGCGACGGCCCTTATTTATCTTTCTCGTTTATGCGACGTCATATGGTTGATAAACTGCCTGAGCAACTCCGGACGGGAATCGAGACGAGCAAACTATGGACAGAGGAACGGGAGAGGGGGGGATTATCGGTCACGAACTGTTTGAGTCTGTACTTGCCGGAAAAGATTAACGAGGACGCTCTGTTGGTTATTCGGATAGGATATTCTGAAGGCTTTAACGTCTCCAATGTGTTGGGGCTTGGGGACCCTGAAGGTTTGGACGAAGCTTAGGTATAGAAGATTCTCATCAAACTTACCTACCGACTCCTTTTTCTCGAACTTGACCATTGCTCTCATGACGTAGCATCGGTAACCAGCCTTCACTTCCCTCTTTGTATTTCCATCTGCGGGACCTAGGCTCCCGTCCGGAATAGGGTTGCCTTCCCCGTCGGCGATATTACATGAGCGGCCCTCGAATCTCATGATCATGTCCTCCTGTATTTCAAAACATTTATTGGAGATCTTCTCCCACTCCCCACTGAGTGCCTTTTCGCCAACTGCATCAGTCATCACTTTTGTTAGGTGAAAAGACGAGAGCCGTTTTTTGCTGGTAACTAGATGTCGTATACCGGGTAGTATGCGAAAATCAGGTTGTTCTCGGTACCGCAAGGATATGTAGTCTTCGAAATGTTAGCATTCACGAATCTGCCAAAAGACCTGAAAGGCACAACTTTATAGAGAAAGAAATTAGATGTGATAATCCTGGACAGGTGGACATGTAAACCTTTGCCAGAAATTCTTTTTGGGGTTTGTGAGCTGAAGATGTTGATGCCCGACTGAAGTTGTGGGAGATTTCTTCAGGCGGGGTCTCCTCTTGCGGACCCCACTGGCCTTTTGGGTCTGGGAAGGTGTCTGACTCATCCGACTTTAAAAACCTCACCCATTGTTGCCGCTATTCCACTATTCCCCAAACCATAATGCTTGTTCATTCTCATTTGATTTGAAATTTGAAGGGACGAATGATTGTAGTTGGAATACATTGTCTTATGGCTGCGTAAATCGAGGGTGTGGAATGCAAGGTGGAACGAATGACTTGGATCGAAGTAAAGGCTGAATATACCGGTGGACGCGAAAATAGCGCATGAAGAGCTAAGTTGTTTTGCAAAATGGAACGACGGGAGATGATCTCTCATAAAGACAACAAAAAGTGAAACCGTAACTCTTTAATTACTACGCGCGATTATAGCAATTACGCAGATATAAGGGATTGAACAGGACAGGACAGGACGGGACGGGACAGGACGGGACGGGACGGGAAGGGACAGGACGGGAAGGAACGAGATCGGGTTCAGCGATTAAGTCTATGAATTCCTGCAGACTTTCAATGCGCCTATGACATGAAAACCCTCCAGCCATGGCTGACAGAGAATAATCAATATCCACTTCCAGTCTGTGTTTTTTTTTTTTTTTTTTTTTTAAA
>VCAU01000123.1:47576-88709 GCA_015844325.1 Aspergillus nanangensis | reverse complement strand
AAAAAAAAAAAAAAAAAAAAAAAAAAACCCCCCTTCGACGAGCAGGCTGGAACAACGAAATGGAGGGAACACTCGCTCGATGCATAGAGCTGGACTAATGTGAAGCCCTAACCGAAGGACTAGGCCTGTCGCGCACCTGTCAACAAATGCTCATATCTGACAATATGTCAGACTGCATTCTCGACCAATACATACACCAATCCAACAAATCACAGTGGGGCCTTGTGAGAGAATGGGATTATCCCTTGTACTGTCCCACCACCAGGAAGGGGATAGTTACATTGTCCTACCCTCCCCTTACATGAATCCAGCTACAACCAGCCACAATCAACCAGGGCCCTTGACCCAATAATAACAACAACAGGCTTTCTCTCATAGCCAACCTGTTCCACTACCGAGCAATGGGCCATGGAAACACCTACTATCCCCACAAGTTGGACCCCAACAGGGTCTGTCTGTCGCCAGCAAGATGATATCTGGATATGGGACTATAACTTAATGAAGGATATGCGTACAGTTCTAGGCGGACCATCTCAAACCGAAACACCTAACCAGTGTTTCCCTTCCACTTGGGCCACAGTGTACCAGGGAAATCAATGCCCACAAGACTTCACTACTGCTTGTCAGCCAAACTCACACGGGTCCATAACCTGTTGCCCAACGTATGTGATTGCACCGTTTGAAGTCCATCACCATCCTGGAATATTATCACTGACAACAGTATCCACTCTAGGGCCTTTTCGTTTAGCTGCGTTAATGATGTCACCCGCAAACCGCACGGCGATACCTTCCCATGTATGTCGCAGTTCGATACCTCTCGAAATATCAACGTCACACGGACCGACTTCATTGCGGGTACAATCACCTTCGGCGAGGTCGCCCAGAGGACAAGTCTCCATTTGTTTGCATTGGGAGTTGTCTACACTACACCGGTGGGCGCCGTCTCTGATCCACGGATATTCGATATCGTCTACTAACACGGTACATGCGGGGATGAGGTAGACTGCGACTAGCCGTGTGGAGTCTGAGCATACAGCAGCATCACACCCCCTCGACGATTCCTCCGGAACATATTCATCTGGTCACTCAACAATGAGAGCTAGCGTGGCAGCAGGGATTGGGATTGGGAGTGGTGTCGGAGTTATCGTTATTGCAACGCTAGTCTGGTTTTTATACCGTCGACGCAAGTCTTCCGGAGTCGTTGTGCCCATCAGCGCTGAGAACGTTGGGGGGGCTTATATCTCGGATGTGAAAAAAGAACAAGCACAACAACCTCATGAGTTAAGTGGACAACCGCGTAGAGAGCTGGAAGGGTGACGATAATAGGTTCAGTACCCAACCACCAACCATGCTATGTACGAAATCAACCATATCTGAGTTGCCATAGGCGGGGCACTGAAAAACGAAGAACAAAACCAAAATTCCGGTGATGAAATACTAGTCATGTTCGACTATGTAAATTGTATTCACCAAATGATATATATGCATGCACCTACCTAGACTTCGAGCGCCTTCAAAAACGACGGACTCTCGTAGCCCTCTGCGACCTTTATAATCGGCGTGAGGTACGCCTCTGCAACAGATTCCTGAATCTGGCGAATATAATACTGGGCGACCTTGAGCCACAAGGCTTTCTCCTGTTTACTGGCCGCGGCACCTTCCCAAACCCAGAGTCTATCCCCCGAATCATAAAGGAAGACATCGTTACCATCGAGATCAGATTTGCTGACCCGTTGCCCATCCTTAACAAGGTCAAGCGACAGTGTACCCGACGCATCACTAAGTTTGAAAAGTTTCCGTGATTGAGCGGAGCCACCGGTCGCAGGGTTATTAAACCGCCCAGGGCGTGGCGCCTGAAACGAAGATTGATTCGCTTCTCGGCCGCCCAACAAGCCCACAATAACCCTTGACCGTGCTTCATGTTGAGCCAGGACCTCCACATCGATATGTTTCGCCAGCGTCATATCATTCACCACCTGAGCCGCCCTAGCCTTCTCCATGGGACTGCAATTCTTGCCCTGCCAGACCCAGATCTTATCCCCCTTATCCAGAACAAAGACATCGTTATCATCGAGGCTCTCCCACGTTGGCTCCACCTCATACACGATGATCGACCGACCCGCACTGGGATGCTTGAAGACCCGGAGCAAGGTCAGCACCTCCTTCGGCTCCTCTGGTTCGACGTGGGTGAACCCGGAGCGCACGCCCCCAGCCCGGATGGAAACATGGCGGAACAGGGCGATGAATTCGTCGGAGGGGCGTTGCTGGGTCTCGCGATGCTGGGTGGCCGCGCCGTGCAGGAACTCGTCTAGTTCGACGGTCTTGTATGCGGCGGTTCCCGCCTCGTCCTGCGTGGTCTTGCTTCCTAGCCAGAAGAAGATGTCGTGGCCGAACTTATCGTCGCCCACCTTGTATGTATGCAGGACGATGTAGCTGTCCCCGTCGTAGAATTCGCCGGCTCGCTCCTTGGGCCATGGGACCACTTCGAAGTTCTCGACTCGCCAGATGAAGAGGCCGGGGGTTTGGCCGACCTTCCCGTCGTTCCAGGCTGGCTCGGTGCTGGCGGAGTTGTACTTGACGCGGTGGTCGAGATCGGTGCCGATCAGCTCCACATTGCTGTCTTTGATGTCGTATTCTTTGGGGTGGACAAGTCCTTCGTGAGGGGCCATTTTAATGATAAAGATAAAGAAGAAGGAATATATTGAAGGGGATAGGTATGAGGGAAGTTGAGAGAAAAAAGGTTGCCCAATGACGAACAACAAACAGTGACGCACTGGTGGCAGAAAGGAAAGGCGGTGGGATAGGCGGTAGTGATTTTAGCCCTATTGCCACTGGATAAGTTGTTGGGAGAAATGAAGTGGATCGGGGAGAAAACTAAAATTAGAACGCCATCCTGCATAAACCGAGTCAAAATAATGATTCCTAATCTGTTCGACATCTTGATGGTATTTACTTCAGTTAGTAATAATAATAGATAGAATGCTTATCGCGGCTGGCCAACGCCATTCCCGCTTCGGCACTCTGCGTGGCCCGTATTTATCGTTCAATCGGGTTGGCTGGAGTACTCGAGGCTAGGATTATACTACCTACCTGTATTTTAAGAAGATTTTCTTATTTTTTATTTATTTGATTTTTATGTAGATATGTATTATTGACATTGAATTTGAACTTTTTTTGTTTTCGTTATCATAATTCTGGTCCTCTCTGCCCCACAATAATTCCTAACCCCCGCAGCACCCCATCTTACAATCGCGATAGCTTCATGTGACGGTTCACATCCTTGTAGAGAAGGTATCGGAATTTGCCAGGACCACCAGCATAACAGGCCTGCGGGCAGAAAGCGCGCAACCACATGAAGTCACCAGCTTCCACCTCGACCCAATCCTGATTCAGCCGGTACACGGCCTTACCCTCGAGCACATACAGGCCATGTTCCATGACATGGGTTTCGGCAAAGGGGATAACACCGCCGGGCTCGAAAGTGACAATGGTGACATGCATATCATGACGCAGATCATTGGGATCCACGAAGCGCGTGGTCGCCCAAGCACCGTTGGTGTTCGGCATTTGTGTGGGCGCGATATCTTTCTCATTCAGGAAAAGCGGGTCGGGGGAATCGAGTCCGGCGACGGATTCATACGCCTTGCGAATCCAATGGAAACGGGCGGTGGATGCGCCCGCGTTGCGCAGGGTCCAGCCACTTTTCGGGGGAAGATAGGCATAGCCGCCCTCGGTGAGGGTGTGTGATTTGTCGCCGAGCGAAACGGTGATTTCGCCTTCGACCACGAACAGGACGCCCTCTGCGCTGTCATCGAGCTCGGCGCGGTCACTCCCGCCCCCTGGCTGCACCTCCATGATGTATTGCGAAAAGGTTTCGGCAAAGCCCGACAAGGGGCGCGCAATCACCCACAACCGGGTCTTCTCCCAGAATGGCAGGAAACTCGTCACGATGTCGCTGAATGTGCCCTTGGGGATCACGGCGTAGGCTTCGGTGAACATGGCGCGGTCGGTGAGGAGTTGTGTCTGGGGCGGCAATCCGCCCGTTGGCGCGTAGTAGGCACCGATCTTCTTGTTGTCGGCCATCGTGGGGGAATCCTTCGGTGGGCAATGGGCAAAGTATCAAAGGAGTTGGAACGGTGGGATCGAAGTCAGTGTCGAGGAGGGAAGCCAATGGTTATTAAATAAATGCGAATTCGCGCCCTCTGACTACTATCTCTCCCGGCGTTGACCGAATACTCGGACCGGCCCGTCGTTGGTCGGAGGAGACAGGAAAACTCCGACAACGTTTGGCGGAGGCAGTAAAATTGATGGTAAACGTAAGATGTTGATTGCATTGACTAATGAGGGCTCAGATTACTGGACTAACTAACTAGGTGACCAGCTAGTGAGTTTCTGGTTAGTGTCATTACCATCAATTAAGTCGGCATTTGGCTTTTTCGTCATAGGGTTAAGGGAGGGCATGTGATAGGGTATTGCTTATGTCAGCTCCGCATAACTTAGTTGCATAACTGTGCATAAACCATACCCCTAATTTGATTAAAACATCAAATAAACACAGTGAGTGTGTGGGGGGAATTTATCCTTGATTAACCCCCAATTCATGGTTAATGCAGCCTGAATTGTGCAGGGGATCGAATCTGACGCCCCACCAAACAAACTACCTAAACTTATTAGCCTCAGCCAGACACGCCCAAATTGAACCTGGGCCTTGTTTCAATTCTCTCGTCTTTCAATCAGCATAATTAGTATCCGTTGAGATCTTCGATATTAACCTCTATGTTTATGATTTACTTGAGCTGTCCGCCAGTCTCTCCCAGCGACTACTGAGATGGATTCTACCCCTGGAAAAAATATTTTCTCGCATAGAAATCTTGTGGCACATGCTGACTGACTCCCCTCAAATCAACCAATCTGACCACTGTGTTTTTAAACCAAATCACCGTGATGGACAATGACTCGACACAGTTCCCACGTCAGCGGTCATCATGGCCGGGGATGGCGACCCATGACTCTGGGACCGCGTTATCTACTCCCTCTCGCCTGTTTGATGTTGACTATGCTGGTCATAACCGAGGCGATGCGCCTCTGGAGCATCCGACACGGTGGGCTAGCCTTTTACAGCTCGGATGAGGATATCACAGATGGTCGTGTGTTTGCATTCACCTACGTCCCAACAATCTGCGGGCTCGTCGTGACCATCCTGTGGTCCTTTGCGGAATACGATGCGCTTCGGCTGGAACCATACTTTCAGCTATCCAAGCCAGAAGGAGTGCGAGCAGATGTGCTCTTCATCAACTATGTGTTTGGTCGGTTTGTCAGCACGCCTTTTATTGCAATTCGTAACCGCCACTGGCTGGTGGTGCTGGTGTCAATGCTGACAGTCTCACTTCAACTGCTGCTTCCCACCGTACAGAGTAGTCTTTTGAGACTGGATGACAGCACGGCAGTGTTCAAGGAGAGCATTAAAATGTGGCCGGACTTCATTGATCTGACGACTCAAGACACTTTGGTGTACGGCTCAAACACCGGTGGTGATCTTCTTGTTTACGACTGGGTTAGATCCGATACATACGCCATGGCGCCTGTCGGAATCGCCCTTGATGACAAGTACGAAACGAAGATGTGGAAACTAAACCAATCGGTCTACTGGGCGGAAGTCTCCTGCGAGGATGTACACGTGGTTGACGCGGTGAATATCACCTCGTCGGATACGGATGAACCATACGCTGGAGATCACTCGATGCAGCTGAACATGTCCAGCGTGTCGTCAACGAAAGACCGTTGTTCGTTGGAAATAAACGACCACATAGTCATACCTTCGTCTACCACACACCAGCAGATTCTGCAATGGCAACCCAAGACAAAGATTTCCAACCGAACCAGTCAATGCACGTCATTCGACCTGTTTGCCGTGGTTGTAGATATCAGGATGTCTGGCATCCCCTTTCGCCCTGAGATATCAAGTCAAGTATCGGGGTTCGGATGCAAAATGCTATACAAGAATGCTATGGCGAAAGTTGATTTGAACGCAAATGGCTCACTTTCCCACCTGGACTTGGACAAAGGCTCGATCAAGCAGATCTCGAATACGTCCATTGACACAACCCAATTCAAAGAAACCATACTGCGCGAAGCAGAGTTCACGAGTGGGCTGACTTTTATTCATGGCGAGTCGAAATCCTTGAAACAAACCGGTCGCGATTTTGTCGACGATATTGACTTCATCGTCAAAAAGTCATTTGTCCCGCTGATGAGCCGGGTTTTCGATGTTGGCGGAAGAACAGTCCTGGCCGATGGTTACCGATTGGCCTTTCAGACGGCTTTGATAGTTGATCCAACTCATTCTATGATATCAGAGGCGATTCTAATTTTCGGCATTGTGATCGTCTTATTTCTGCTGTGGTTTTACCCGCGTCGTCCAAATATGCTGTACGGCAACCCCACGTCCATTGCATCCATGTGCACAATCATCAACGATATTATTGACGATACAGAGCTGCTGAAGTTGAATCTGAGTGAGCTGTCAACTAGGCAGTCCCGGTCCTTGCTTCGTAATTCGTGGTGTGTTTGGAGACGGCGGGAAAATGGGCAAGCGTATATCCGGATCGAGACTCTTGATGGTTAGTAGCATGGACCTTCGACGAATGCCTTTCCTAGAACCCTTGGTCTAACAGTTACAGCTTCTATTGTTCCTCATGCGCAATCACTCAAGCCTCGACGAGATGTAATGCCTCATTTTCTTGTAATTCCGGTTTTTCTGCTAGAAGCCCTTGGGTTTGTGGCTGTTATGGTTGCGATTGGCGTCCTCTTTGCGTTCTCACGGGAGACCGGTGAGCTGACGCAGGTCACCTCAGATAACCTTGCATCCTTATTCACCATTGTACCGTCTGGGGTCGCTTCCATCATACGCGCCTTATGCATATCGGTATACAACAATCTCAGTGTACTGGAGCCATGGTTTGTTCTACAGAGTGGCAGAGCGTCTGCTAGTGCGTCTCTGCTCCTCAACTATGGCTCTCGCAGCCCTTTTGCAACCGCCATACAATGTTTCCAAGGCCGCCATTTTATCCTTGGTCTTATGGCGGTAGTTTGCTTTCTTAACGTGGGGCTTAGTCTTGTGGCCAGTGGGCTTTTCGATCAAGACTACGTGACCGTGTCAAAATCCACTCAATTGATGTCATATTGGGATCATAAATTCTTTGCCATCAGTGAAGATTCATATCTACTTTCTGAACTCGACCTTATCCAGAGCAGTATCTATAGTGGCACATCGCCACTGCCGTGGACATCGCCTGACTATACTTTCCTCCCTGCACATGCAACCCTGATTCAGGACCAAACTGCCATAGGGTCCCTTCTTGGTATAGGCGCGAAGCTGAAATGCCAGCAGCTTCCCCTTGAGGGCCATTACATGCAAGACCCCGGCTCACATACAGCGTACTGGAAGTATTCCCCTCCGGGCGATCCTACAGCGGTTTGTCGTTTAAACTCTACTGCGATGGCATCCAAACATGCGCAACATAGGTTAAGTGTCAATTTCGTGACCTCGGGGAAAACTAATCAGACCGAATGCCAGCAACCAACTACTCTGGTGGTCGCGCACATAAATCGAGGAAGCCACTCGGGGCTATCGACAGATAACACCGTTGCCCTTCAATGCCAACCTCATATCAACATCCAAAATTTTACCGTTGAATTCGATGCCCAAGGAATGGTCGAATATTACAGTCCCAAAGATGCCACTGGGATCACTCGAGGACCCATGTTCGAAAATGCCACCATAAACCTTGCCAAATACAACCAGGAGCTGTCCAACCCTCAGGGTACATTCTCGTCCGCACCCAACATCACTCACAACTCAACACACCACTACCATGATTGGTTTGGCATTCTCACATCTCGCCTGTACCAAACCCTGGATACGAACCCTGATTCCATCGACCCACGACTTCTCTCGCACGCCGCTCAGACCGTCTACCAGATATTCTTCGCAACAGATCTGAGCGTCCAACGAGACTTTTATTTCCAGTACATGGACTCCCCGGCTCCAATCAGCGATGGGAAGATATATCGCTGGACGTGGTCGATTGAACCCTCGTTTCCATCAATGCTGGTCGCGTTGATGATTGTGGTTTTCGATGCGTGTGTTCTGGCGGTGGTGTTCGCCACGCGACGGAATCGATCTAGGATGCCGCGCATGCCGATGACGATTGGGTCTATTATTCCCTGGGTTCGTGGGAGTCGGATGATCAAGGATCTCGCAGGGACCTACACGTGGAGGGACGAGGACCGAAGTGAATGGCTGGAGCGGTTGAATAAACGGTATCGGTTTGGGAAGGAAGAACAGTCTGGTCGGTACCTCCTGGATGAGGACTGGGTGGACCCACATGAAAGCCGGGAAAACTACGCCCTGTCAACGTATTCGGCTGGAATACGCATGGATCCTTGTTCGGAAAGATGATTTATATAGGTACCTAGCTAGAAGTAATGATAATACAACTCCAAAAGTTATATACCCAGCGTAATGGAAGATGCAATGTGCAACTCTTATGACCTATTCATATTTATAGGAATGCGCAACTCCTCTAGCTTTTTGAAGTATCGATCTCGGATCTGCTCGCATACCCCCCAGATTCTCCGACGGTTGGCAAGCCCAAAGATGTAATCATCGTTATCAGGTGTAAATTGGCTCTTTGCCTGAATGTCCAGAAGTAGGTTGGCGGCTTTGTTCTCTACCTCTTGGGAGTGGAGAAGATCGATGGTGTTGATTTCCCAAAGCCATGGGATTTCATTCTCTAGTCTTTGCGTCCAAAAGGAAGATGATAACGGAGTGGTATGCATTGTCCATGAAGCCGCCCTCAGAGCAAGAATTGACCCAAGGGGAAGAAGGTGAAAGATCTCTTGTCGCAATTCCGCTGGAAGCTTATCGAAAAGATCTTTCGTTGTTGGATTCCAATGTAATGCTTTGTTGTTTGTCAGAGCTTTTGTGATACTAGCGAGACCAGTGTCTAATTCAGGGATTTGAACTGGGTTAACCACCAGGACCTGGACGTCATAAATTAGGCATGTGGTATCTTTCCATAAAACAAGCATTATGTAGGAAATCTTACTTCGTGTCCTTTTCTAGTGTCCCAAACTTGTCCCTCGGAAGGCTCAGGTTTGCCATAATCCAGTTGTAATCTTCTAAACATTCCCCCGTTCAGGTCTTCAAAGACATTCCATAGAGCTTCCCGGCTAGATTGCTCAGGGTTCTCTGGATGGAGACATCTCCGTAGGATGTTATCGTAGCAAATGGGATGGAATGGAAAGACGTGAGGTTCTCCACCCTCAGCCCAATCATGGTAACTAAAAAGATGAGAGTTGGGTTATGAGAAGGGGATAGCTTGAATACATACGCAATCAAGTTGACAAGCTCGGCAGTGTTGTTTCCCCAAGGACTATTTGGATCTTGTCACCAAGTCAGCCTATTTCTTATACCACATTAAACCCATCGAGTGAAAACATAGAAAAGCTCACCATCACCGGCACTAACATCGATAGCCCCCTATGATATAAACTTAGTTTTTGGAAGGACGGGAGCTGTGGTGGGGGCGAAACCGACATAGTCCCAATACTTGCCAACCCCCGTTAAAAAAAAACTAGAAACCATTAGAATGGGCTGCCCCGCAATACGATCCGGAAATGAGGGCAACAGCAGACCGATCTCCCTCAATATTATTGATATTAACACCCAATGCGCGAACTGGCTTTAGCCATCCTATGTTGCAGTCCTGAAGGACTGCATACCGATAGCAGTCATCCTCAGTCCCTTCGGGGTCGCCCATGTCTATCTGGCTGGAGAAGGGACCCCCGCAGATCGCACAATAGATCATCCAGCCCATGGTGTCAACTGTGGATGATGTGGATTATGTGGCTGAAGGGGTAATAAACTTCGTATAATCGAGACCACTGCAGTCAATTTAGCAAATTGGGGGCCAAGCAGAAACTTATATCCTCCCCCTCGTGACTAGTAGGGCTAGTGAATTGGAAGCCCCAGGCTCCCATTGTATGCCTAACTAATATAGGCTGTTTGTCTGATTTGCATTAACTTCGTCCCATTGAGTGATTTAATTTCTGGAGTCTTATAATAACCATCGAATTGTTAGAATCCTTTCACCTTGTAAAAAGAAGCTTTGAAATAACAACCCAAGACAGTAGGGCCAAGGCTAATTGAGCCTGATTATTGTAAAAGAATTTTATCAACCAGAGCTTGTTCTTCAGTACTATACAGTATTATAGCGATCCATACTACCTAGAGAATAAAAAGAACATGAGTTTGAGCCATTCATTTTGGGATGTTTGGGTCTAAATATAGTGTTTTGAGGGTCCTAGGAAGCTTGTGGGATCTGGAAGAAAAAAAGATCAGGATGTCCAGGGCCGGGATCGAGCCGGTGACCTCGAGTGATCCAGAATTACCCGCATTCGGCCGATAAGATAAGCAATAGGAGCCCCAGGCAGCAACTCAGACCAAGGTCACCAATACTTTATTGGAATGTGTTGAATCAGGGATTACCTAATATTCCTTTGTTTTGTATTAGTCAGCTTGCCCACATAAATTGCTAGACAGGGGCACCTATACCAATTTAGACTTCTTAATGATTCCATTGGTTGAGCCACCTATCCACTACCCCATCGGTTGCGACAGAATGTTTGGAGTGTCACGTGGATCCATCTACATATTCCATTATCTGCCAAGCGCACAACGCAAACCTCCTCTGAACCCCGAGTCCAATATTATCCATCAGCCCTTGTTGGGCGAAAGTCCGGACCTCGATTAATGCTTTCGTATATACTCTCCACCTTTTTATCATCGCAAGTACATACTGGGCTAACACTCTATTTGATGGAATTTTTCCCCCGAAGTGAGGCCCAGTATAGCTAGGGACTGACAGACACCATGCCCACAGCCAGCCTCGAGCAGTTGGATTATTTCTTCGCAGAATTCAATTTAAAAGGCATCTACATATCATCATGAATATCTACAGTCCGCAAGCTTGCATATTAAGTGGACCTCTACATTTATAATGATATGATTGCTGATGGATGTCACCAGATCGCGTTTGATCACATATCCGAGAGCATGGCGGGGAGAATGTGCGTCAGGGGAGGGCTTTAACCCGCACTCTGCGACTCACCAGGTACCTGGTACCTCCTGGCTGCCTAAGGCAAACGCGAATGATAGGATATATTCCAGTTTCGTAGTTCTTTACACCATGCGAGCAGGTTGGCCTAGCGGTTTGACCTGGCTTCTGGGAATCCCTGACCGCTCAGTTGAAGCTTAAGAAGCCTTGTCTATGAGACAAAAGGAGCTTACGTTCGGATCCCTCTGGCCCCTACCGGTTGGATATCGAGGCCGTCAGCGTTGGAGTCTATGTGCACAAAGTGCGCCCACCTCGGTGGGAGAGTGGTGGCCGGCACCACTCGTTCAAGCTCGCAGACATTGTTCCCAGAAGTAATCGTATCTCGCAAACCGGACCTTTTTTTTTATTTCTTGGTTTGGAAGAAGTGAGGCTATACATGTCGACCAGGAGTTGAGGGTATACTGAAAAGTTGTCGATATAACTGTTTCATCCTTTCTTAATCTTCTTCTCGTGGAAAATCCCGCAATCTCGCATGGATACTGAGAACCCTCTCATCTGGTCACTTGGTTTGAGTCCCTTTTTGCATTTCAGGAAGCTATACGGAAAGCCGTATCGCTATCCTCTACCGCTTTCTTCTCAGTCACGCGTTCCCATTGATGCTATTCCCAACCACCCTTTTTTCTGCCTTCTTCCCCCATTGACGTCAGCTGTCATTTCTACCCCCATTCCCAAAACCAGCAACTTTGAAGTCATTCCCAACCGGTAACTCCCACTATCTCTGTATTTTGAAACTTTTCGACGCCCGCACACCCATCACCATACAACTACCTCAAGTAGTGATAATACCATAACCAACGTAATGCAAAATAATTTAACATGAATTACTATAAAAATAAATTACCATTTTAAAACAGTACATCACCCTTTTTGTCCGACTTTTCCAAATCATTCTTTCTTTATCAGGAATACTACCTAGCCGTCTCTAGTAAGCAGCCCCACACCCCTACCGAGTGTAGGTCTGCTTCACCTCAACGTCATTTTTCACCCCAACGCAACTTTTTGAAGCAATTCATCTCCTATATCACCAACCCCCTCTAATCGAAAAAGAAAAGTTGCTCAAGACTCGGAGTGGACCCCTGCTGATTATCCTGACTAGGTAAAACATCTTTATCTGCTTGGGTGGCGGCCTTCCTGCGTCTTATAGCTTGCTGCCTCTTCAACCGCTGCAGATCCTGCTCCCTTTCTTTATTATTTCTGTATTGTACGAGGCGATTCGCGTCATTAACATCCAACTAGTCGGTCTCTCGGAGTCTTCTTCGTGACTTTTTAACGTATCGAGGCTTTTCGTGTTGGCGGAGGAGTTGGACGTCCTGCTGAATTTGGGCGGCTAATTCAGTCGTTTCTAGAGCGCTTTTAAATACCCGATCTAGATGTCGTACGAAGCTAGAACTCAACTCCGAACTATCTTGGATAAAGTCCTCTGCCTTCTGAATACTTCGATGAAGGCGTCGTATCGTAGAGGGAGGGGTAATACTAGAATCAGGTGGCGGAGTTGTAAAGATCTCAAGCTCAGGAGTAGAACTTTTAGCCTGTCGTATTGGGCCAAGAACTGCCTCAGGATTAAAGGGATATATGTCTCGCTTCTTGAAAGTATTCCGAATTGTACGTTCTTTGAAGGCCTTCTGGCGTACTCCAGGAATCTCTTTTAAAAAGGCAGCTTTATCGTCAGTCTCCACGCCTAGGCCAGCTAGGTAGGTATTCCGCTGCCGGTAGTAGTGTTTGTATACCTAGAACAGCTGCCTATCTAGCGGTTGGACGAGATGTGTTATATAAGAATAAAAGTAGAAAGGGATAATCTTATTCTCACTGCAGAACTCCAGGAATTCGTAGGTTAGGTGAGATCCATGGCCGTTAAAGAGGAGTAATCGATACTTATCTTTCTGAGTACGGTGAGCAGTATGAGCGTCAAAATAATACATCCAGTCAAGCCCAATAGCGTCATTTATATAGTCTTTAGATGATAGGGCTACACGGTAGTCCCCAGGGATATCTGAGTCGTACCAGCGCTCCAGATGATAGGTATCCTTAAACATAAAGTAGGGTGGTATAACCGAGCCATCTGCAGTAATATATTCAATGGCAGATACCAGTTCTCCCTGCTTTTTAGATGCCCTGCCTCGTACGGCCATATGAGGATTAGTTGTGATAATATTTTGCTGCTTCCCCTGGCCTAGTTGGAAGCCAGTTTCGTCGAAGTTATAGATGTTTCTGGGTAGGGTATTGGTAATCCAGGACTCTAGAAGATTAAACCAGTGTTATAGAATCCTAAGATCTTCTGAATTAAGTCGCTTCTTATCCTTAGGCTTCTGTTTGACCAGTTTAAACTCTGTAGGGAGGCGTTTTATGAAGCAATAGACTCAGGCGTTGCCAACTGTATGTATCTCAGTATCGGGATCCATAGTATTCCGCTGAAGGATCTAGTTGGCAGCATTTTCAATCATTGCCGGGGTAGGAGGAGAATAAAGATTATCTAGCTGTCGAATCCACCGAATTAAAGCCTTTTCTTGTACGTCATCCAGGGCTTTGGTTAAGCAAGGACGTGAGGTTTTAGTCCCTCGTTCCTGAAGACGTGCCCGGAGGCGGGAATAAGGAACACCAAATTCACGCGACAACGCCTTGATATTAGGTTTTTGGACGTGTTTTGCGGCTTCAGAGGCCCTTAGGATGCGCTCCTCGACTTCAGAATAGGAATTCATGATGGTGGTGTTGAGGGTTGAGATGAATTGCTTCAAAAAGTTGCGTTGGGGTGAAAAATGACGTTGAGGTGAAGCAGACCTACACCCGGTAGGGGTGTGGGGCTGCTTACTAGAGACGGCTACTACTGTGTATGACACTCCTTCCCTCCCATACATCCCAACCACCACAACAAAACAGGACAGAAGTAGTATGTTTCTTACATTCCCTCTCTCAAGTCCACAGGGTGCAATTATTTTCTGATGGGATCCTGAGCAAGAATCAAACCGTCACTATATACTACCTCCGACGTGACATGACATCTACCCGCTTGTTAAAAAGACCCACCTGTTAGCGGCAGATCCACCCGATCGCCATGCCATGCCCACACGTGGTTCGGCAGGGAAGAACCACGAACTCTACCTCCAACCAACAAGTACCATCATTTCCTTCGGCCGCATAGGAAGATTCTTAGGAAAAACTTTGTTGGTCAGAATGTGCAGCTTTCTCACGGTCGCAGGACTCATATACTGACTCAGAGCATTCAAACCACTCCATATCCCACCAAATCAATAACCCGACGGCGATTCGAACAGGGGTGGATATACACAGCCGAAGCATGGGACACAATATCGCGTCGGATTTACTGCAGTACGAGCGAAACAAGCCGTTCAGCAAAAGAATCTTGGAATACCCGGAGTCTAAAATCTCACAACTTTCCACGGTCGCCTCTTCTACCTTCAACCGTCTCGCTCCTGGGCACTCTCCCTTTTGCGTCGAAATTGCTCTACTCATTGTCGCGATTATATCGTCGTCTGGGTCATCTGATCCCCCACCCTATAAAGCTATCTGGGAACTAAGACTGTGTCTAGTGGGTATGGACGGCAACATCAGCTGCATCAACAATTACTAGTACTCTCTGGACCAATATAACGACGCCATGTCTATGCGCTTTACTACAATTACTGTCGCTTCAGCTCGGACCATCAGCCCACATATTTTGGACATTAGCTTTATCCCGTTTGTGTTTATTGAAGGTATCCTGTGCTGGTCGCGGTCGCATTTATTCGACAACATTCCAATCTTTGTCCTTGATAGAGCTCACTGCACGGCACACTAACACCATGACTTGAACTATTCGATTGATAATTTTTATATCAGTAGCAAATACTGTCGACCGAGACCTAATGAATGTTGGGCATAGTTCATGCATACCGGGATAGGGTTGGAGCCACCCGGGCCTGGAGTAATAACGCTCATTACGTATCTCCCTACCTTGAATTTTTTCTTTCTCTTTTTCTATCTGGAGTTTCAACACGGGGTTTTGACAATATTGTGGCTCATGATAGTTGCCTTGAAGTCTCACAATAGATACAAAGCTGTCTGGGAAAGTGATAGATACAACGTGACCTCCACTTGTTTTCTGAAACACGCCAGAACGCACCGCTTTGTCGCTAAGATAGCACAACCTTTTCCGTCTCATGAACCATCGCATAGTACTTTCGATAAAACAAATCAACTCAAGCCAAAAGTCGGTGGATTCACCCGTGCCGGGGGATTCTGTCCTTAAGGTCACCCATCAGGCAGAACGCGGATGGCCTTCTTCAATGCAAAATTTGTCAGTTTCGGCATATATGGTCTCCGGACCATTGACGGCAGTAGCCCAGAGTCGCCAGTTGCAGCTGGAAAATAGGATAAATGTATTAGTGTCTTGATGGTACACACTCCCAGTGTTTGGGATGCACTTACTTGTACTTGATGTTCATATGTCCAAGCGCAGGAATAGTCACTTCGTTATCCCCCATCCTGACATAACGACAGAGAAGGATGGTCTCAGGAGGGTAGTCCACCCTGTTGGTGAGGTAGATGCTAAAATATTTGTTCTCTTCCCCCCTATGGAGCATTAGATGAAGATAAAAGCAGTTAACGGGTGTTTAAAAACATACTGCACATGAGACCACCCCATCTGTAGGGGTTGGGTAACCTTCCATGGCTGTCTTGTTCCGAAGTCGTCCCACTTCATTTTGAGGTTTGGGAGTTGCTGGTTGATGGGTTCTGGTTGGAGATAATAGTGAAGTGCTTTGAGATCCTTAGTAGATGATTATGAGCTGAGAAAAATACTCTCAAGGGTGTGAGATTTTGCTGCCTTTTTATAATGCTGGATTGGACAGGATGGTAGGTTCCATTGCTATAGACACATAGTGGAGGGAATGAGGCTACATCTCCCCTACCATTTAAAATACGACTGGGTGAACAAATAGCTGACTATTGTTGCAGCTGTTGAACTTACACAATAGCATCGCTGTGAGGCCATGGCGAACAAGACGAGATTGCATCATTCGCTACCTGGGGTTTGATTTGTTTCCCATCTAGACTAAATATTTGTGTCGTTGTAACCTAAAGGCTGCACCCACCACGAGAAAAATACAGTAACGAATAGAATAGAAACCATTAATAAATGGGTTCTATTAAGTCAGGTGGTTCTTGCGTGTGTATCTATGAGATCGGTGTGACACTGTACAACGGCATTTTTTTGAGGTCAAAGCTACGGTTACTGAGGGCTTTCCATAGTGTAACATCAGAATAGACAGACAAGGAATTTACCTAGCTCATGTATCACAAGATGAAGCATTAACCGTTTATACTAGCGAGATGATGATGAACGGATGCGATTCGTGCCCTTGATTCGCTTATTCGCGGTTGTAATCGTACACTAAGTGTAACTGTGACAGAAAAAAACCTTCCAAGCTCATTGGATTGCGTAAGTCTTATTGACCTATCATTAATTTCCAGAAGACTTCTGATATATGCAGTGACGCCTCAGGTTTAACATCACTGTTGTTGATCTAACTTTTGGGATCCCCCTCGTGGATCATTCAGCACTAACTTCATTGGATTTCGATGTCCAAAACAGTGCGTCAATTCAGCTCTGGAATTTCTTGACGTCAATACTTACATGGACTGTATACCTACAGATTGATAGCTGACACTTGGCATGCATAATATGATCACGACTTCGCAGCAAAGAAGCCACCTTTTCAATCTCATTGGCATTCCGTCCATGTTTCAGACGTGGCTGCTTACGGCCAGATCAAAAGTATCGGATATCCTCAATATTGTCATGAAGAAGACACCGAATAGCTTTGTACGTCAAGAATCCCACCTCAAGTCCTATGTCATCTCCACAGCTACGGTTCCCTGTTGGTTTTGTATTTCTTCGAATGAACAAGTCCCATCTAGTTGAATTGTTATAATCTTGACTGCACGGAAGCATTCTTTTCACCATACTCGTCACCAAATTACAGTCTCGGATGATTCGCCCTGGTTATAATAATAATAATATCCATCACTGTGATGTAAATTTGTGCGCTCTGCACACATGACCACGTCATCTATAGTAACCACCGACAAAAGATTCTCACCAGTCACTCCCACGAGACAAAAATGAGGCATAATAGCGTACTCCAGTGTCATAGAAACAGCCGTTTATTGCTCGTCCAGCAATTGTAGTTTGTATATCCATCCAGATCTATAACCAGCAGGCAGGATGATTTTTGAGACATAGTCCCAATTCTCCGATTTGAAAATTATCTCTCAACAGGATGGCAGCATCATCGGCAAAACACTGTCTCAAGAACTTGCCCCGGGACGCGTGGAATCTGCTCGTTCATAAAATGACCCTGTGTAACGGCGTGATATCCAATTGCTGTACTATATTTCCCATCATGGTTCTTACTCCGCCAATTTCTGCGAAGAGTAATCGGTGTTGTACATCTCCTCTGAAGGAATCGGCGCCATTGAATGGCTAAGAACATGCCGGACCAGAACGGAGTCTTTCGCATTTGCCCCAAGCTCCGTCCAAGATCTAGAGACCTCTGCGGGCTGCAGTTTTCGTGTCCTAAATAACACTATGGTGAAGAAATATATGAATTATGTACAGGGTTAAATGGATAGATGAACGTTCTTTATCGATAACGGATGACGACACTATTCTAAGATATTTCGGTTTGAAAAGAAACATGGCCCACCCTAACAACCACACCTACTACGCCACGATAGTCCTAAATAATTCTTCAAGCCTCTTTCCTTCGCTATCGGCTAACTCAGAATATGTCTGTGTAGCGCCAATGGAGTGATAGGGGAATGGCCTGCACACACGTTAGAAAGGAAACAATAGATACCCAGTAAATCAGTTTTGCCTTACCCATATTCCGGAACCCAGGTGATTCGCGCGTTAGGGTTGGTCTTGTATTGGTGCGCAATGATCCGTGACCACAACCGCTCGAAAAATTCTCTTTCTGAAGCAAAGGCTGGGTGTAGAGGGTCTGGACACTGCGAGGACTGGGTCGTTCCTGTTCTGGCGTGAATATGACCAACCTAATGGTATGTTAGATTCCGGAAAGTAACTATCATTAGAGACTGTGTAGGGACCTACGTGAGGAATTAGACGAGTCAGGATTTCTCGATCCTCTTCTCCTTGGTCGAGGAGCCTTTCGCACACAACAACCCAGTGGGAGATATCGGCGGTGATTCGGAGACTATAGCTCGTTAGCGGAGTTATCAATTCTACCACTGGGATTTTTTAATTACGTACTCTGGTACATGCTGGAGGATGTAGTCTGTCGCATAGGGATTGAAGAGGGACCTGTTACGGTGTGTCTCGTGACAAACCTTGCCCTCGAACCCTTCTTCCTTCTCGATCTGGAGCGCCTGCCGATAAAAGTAGACTGAGTCATCCAGGCTCCAGTAGTCACTTCAAATGTCTTGGTTAGGTCGAGATTATGAGGATTTCCATGAATCTGGGCGATAAACATACGCTCCCGACTGTGCATTCACGACGACTGGTTTCAAAATTGACGCCAGTCTCAATTGTTCTCGGAAAAACTCGAGAGAAACGTGGGGATTCAGGCCACGCGGACGAGGACCACTATAGTTCGGCCATGAGGAGAACAGGCTATATCATTGTCAGTTTTCGCTGGAATTGTGAATCCTCAGTTATTCTGTTCCGGTGTCTACTCACGTCACGGCTATCTCCAGCCCTGCTTCGTCGCAATTATTGCGCAAACGCTGGAGCTCCGGGGCGCTCATACCAGCAAAGCTAACCTCAATTCCCGCTAACGCAGTATTCCCAGGTTAGTTACGTCGATACGAAATTGTCGTGCAATGATGCAGAACAAATAACATTACCATAACCATGTGCTTTCCACTCAACGAACCGCTTCGCCCACTCAATCTGGTCGGGGCCGGGTTCGACGCCCCAGAGAGATCTAAAACGCGAAAGAATGGCCATGGTTGTGATTTTTTTTCTCGTTCAAGACAGTTGGACTTAGTAGGAAGAGCCCAGAGTAGATTTATATTCAATAGCCAACTTGGAAATGCTGATTTGGGGGGGGTCTCCGCTTTAAATCATGAGAAAGAAAGAAATTGAAAAACAACTGAGCGGACCCAAGTGGGCTCAAGATGATGACATTGTCATTGCAGTTATATAGACAGGAGCCCGAAATGGTGATGATACCCTTGATCAAGCCAAAAGAGATGATCTGCCAATGGGGAACATCTCTCGATTCGGTATTTTAACCCGCATCTCCCATCTCCCATCTCCACCTTGCTCCACATACCCATTTAAAATTTTAGAGTATGCAATTGATCTCACCAGGAAAAGCATCTTTTCCCGCTCTCGGCACTCCTCACCACCCCGCATGCTGCCCATTTAAATAGTTTTGATACGGCATGTATCCCATGGGCTAACCACACTTCCCCTCCATCAAAATCGTCATGTCGCCGACCGCAATGAAGGCGTTGAGCTATACTGGGCCGTTCTCGGTCAAAGTTCAGGAGGTTGAAATGCCAGTCCTGGAGCACCCCGATGACATCATTGTGAAAGTCACCAGCGTAGGTCTAAACACCTTGGAGAGCGATTGAGAAACCACATCGGGTTACTGATTACAGTTCCAGGCAGCGATTTGCGGTTCCGACCTGCAGTGAGTTCTCATAGTACGCATGCGCTATTTCTCTACTCTGACAGAACTATGTATAGCATGTACGAGGGTAGGACTGCAGCGGATCCAGGAATTATTTTCGGTATGTTGCTTGTCGAATATATGTACAGCTTTGTTCGGCCTTCTAAACCGACCGACTTCTCAGGCCACGAAAATATGGGAATTGTCGAAGCCCTTGGAGACGGTGTCACACGACTGGAAAAGGGCGATCGAGTGGTCATGCCGTTTAATGTCGCCGATGGACGCTGTCGCAACTGCGAGGATGGAAAGACTGCGTTTTGCACTGGCGTCAACCCTGGGTTTGCCGGTGGTGCTTATGGTTGGACTTTTCTCCTGGTAAACCCCAGAAAGGATTCACGGTCTCTCGCTGACACGGACTGCAGGATATGTTGCTATGGGGCCGTATCGTGGCGGTAGGAACGACTTCTGTCTATTTGGTATATCGCTCAAACTAACGATATTGTCGTTCAGGCCAGGCGCAATATCTTCGTGTTCCCTACGCGGACTTCAACGCGTTAAAACTTCCCTCGGGAACTGAACATGAGGCAGACTTTATCTTATTAGCAGGTGAGCGGTTATACACCCTATATTCGGGATTTGAGGATACCTTTATATTAATATGGGAGCAGATATTTTCCCGACAGGATGGCATGGAATCGAAATATCCGGTTTTCAACCCGGGGACAGTGTCGCTGTTTTTGGTGCTGGTCCTGTCGGGCTGATGGCCGCCTATTCCGCACAGCTCCGCGGCGCAGCGAGAGTCTACGTTGTCGATCGTGTTCCTGAACGATTAAAGGCTGCAGAGAGAATTGGGTCTATTGCAGTCGATTTCACAAAGGGCGATGCTGTTGATCAGATCATTGCGTTGAATGGCGGGATGGTTGATCGCTCCGTTGATGCTGTGGGATATCAGGCTGTGGGCAATAACTCAACCGAGCAGCCCAATATCGTGCTGGAGAATATGATTCGGGTCACTAGGGCATGCGGTGGAATGGGCATTCCGGGTCTCTATGTCCCAAGGTTGGTTTTAGCACTCACTCTCACACACACACTCTCTCTCTCTCTCTTTGGGAGACAGCGACTAACGAAGGATGTGCTAGTGACCCCGGAGCGGGTGATGCTGCGGCGGCCAGTGGAATGATTAGTTTAAGTTTTGGGAAACTCTTTGAAAAGGTAAGTAATATTGCCCCTTTCCCTACTAACGTTGCCATCTCATACCGTTCCTAGGGCCTCACGCTTGGCACTGGTCAGTGTAACGTCAAGGCTTACAACCGCCAACTGCGAGACTTGATCATTGCTGGCAAGGCAAAACCAAGCTTTGTTGTTTCTCATGAGATCGGGATGGAAGATGCAGAACTTGCATATGAGAAGTTCGACAAACGTGTTGAGGGCTACACCAAAGTCATCATCCATCCTAATGGTGGTTTTCCCAACAAGAAGCCATCGGTAGTTTCTGCCACGTTATAAGGATAGGACGGAGAATACGTAACGGATTGAATGATTTTCTACGTATATTTTATAACGGGGTTTTCAGGGCAGCGAGATCCTGGAGAAGCAGCTCTTTCAACTAGTTCAATACTACATATATTTGTGTGAACGTAGACTCTCATATACGGACTTCACTTGTACATATATCGACTTGCCAACGAGATGAACCCTAGCCTTCCGACAACAACCCCTCGTCCATCCAATCACGATGGCTAACTTAACAGCGCCCCAATTTGGCTACCGTCACGACAAAATTAGTAAAAACCCGTAAGGTCGGGCAGAAAAGCAAGAAAGAAAAGGAAAAAAAACACATACCCAGAGTACAGGAGCTATCCGTGTAATGGCCGTTCACATAACAGCCGTCCTCCTCAAAATAATCCCAACCACTTAGAGTGATTTCAGCCATCAAGTCCACAAAAATCACCCGGGGGTAGGGAAGGAAACATACCAGTTAACCGCACCGTTGATGGTGACACATTCGCCCGACTTGACGCAGGTGAAATAATAGCCGCGAGTCCATTCCTTCGTTAAGGATTCTTGACTCTTATAACTTGTACCAGGGCCAGTGCGGCAATTCACAGTGTTGGTGCCGACAATCCGGCACAATTGGCCCGCCCGTGCGAAGATCTTGCGGCCGTCCAGGACTTCGCTCTGTCCGGCATTATTATTGTTGTCGGCGACAGGAGCGGCGTGGAGGCCGATGGCGAAGAGCGCCCCAATGAGGAAGGGAGAAAACTGCATGATGTGATCTTCAGCAGAAGAGGTGAAGCAATAATAATAAGAATAATAATAATACTCAATATTTGTTTGACTGCCGGAGTTCGTAAATCCGGAGGGACTCTAACTTTATATAGACATGTCCCGGCTGATCTCAATCATGTCGAGGTCTCCTTCTTACAATACATTTGTGATCCAAAGTGTTATAAAGTTATGGTGCCATTAACAAAACCCCCCCTTTCTGGTCACTTGTTGCGGAAAATACGGGCTCTTAATATCAATACGAAGAGAGGCGCAAGGGCTAAACACGCTGTGGCTTGACCCTGGTAGGATGCGGATTATTGGGGGTGTATTTTCCACCACGGAACATATTTAAAGTCCGTGTTGATTTGTTGATTTCACATGTGTCTGTCAGGAACCGTGTCACTATTCTCCTATTCATGGATAGTTATTCTAGGGGAGGATATTCTTTTTTTTCCCCTTCTTTAGGTTGTAGATTCAGATAGATTCAGAGCAAATCGGCTTTTTTTGTTTTGGAAAAAAAAAAAAAAGGTTTTTCTAAATGAATCTTTTGTTTCCCCTCCTTTTTAGCCATAATTCAGGCTTGGCTGCCGGGTCGGCGTCTTTGAGTGGTGGCAATTGTCACATTTTATCCCTGGACTTACCCAAAAAGAAAAAAAAAACATTGACATGAAGAAATTGAAAAAGCACAAAAGTTTTCTATGTTGTTACTCGATCCCAATGAATTAAACTTAGGTGAGACACGATTACACGAGATACAACTTCAGATCCACCGTTTCGGAGATCCACCGATGAGACCAGAATTACCTACGCAGTACAAGCGCCGCCATCGCAGTACAGGTCACCCGAGCAATCGTCGTCACTGGAGCAAGAGGCACCTATTGCAAAAGAATCGAAATCATTAGAACCCAATTGAATCCCCACGGGCTTCGGGGCAGTTGAACTCACCTTCACAATGACCCTCCCATTCGCACACCTCTTCTTCACCATCGGGAGCGCATTTCCCATTAAGGCAAGCCAAAACATCGGAGCAATCATCGTCAGAAGAGCAAGAAGCACCTGGCAAAAACGTTAGATCTCTATATTGTTGTTTACTTAGGTGCAATGCACGCCTACCTTCGCAATGTCCGGCCCAGTCGCAAGCGCCTCCCGTCGAGGTAGGGGCCTTGGAAGTAGTCGTAGAAGGCTTGGAAGTAGTGGTCGGGGTACCGCCGCCACCTCCGGAAAGACCCAGGTTGGAAACAAGGGCGTTGACGAGCTTGTCGCCCATGGACCGCAGCGTGTCGAAGTTGGTGACGTAGTTCTCGTTCAGGGCGGACGAGGGAAGAACGGAATCGTCGCCGGTGAAAAGGATGTCTTTAAGAAAGCGCAGAGAGGTTAGTCGGTGAATGGAAAGAAGGATAAGTTTACAGAATAAATGTGAAAAAAGAAAAAAAGGCTTACAAGTCACATCCGCCTCGCCATGACCCTTGTTGCCGTTCAAGTTATCGTTGGGGAAGCAGGTTCTGGCGAACAACCAGGAGGCCTCGCCGGTAACCTGGGGTGTATCTCCGTTGGCATCACCAAGGATACCGTAGAACATCTTACCATCGCTATGTCGGTGGTCAGATGATGTTGGTTCAGAAGGGAGGGGGGGAAGGGCAATTATGCTTACCAGATGACAGCAGCAATGTTGTTTCCGGCAAGGGAATCCTCATTGGCACTCAGATACTTCTGGGGAATCACAATGAAGGGCACTTCGTATGCAGCGAGAGCACCGAAGTTGGTCTCATCTTGTCCATCGGGATTTCCCTAGAAATTTACTTAGTCTCCTCGCAAGACAAACTGGAATTGGCGTCTAGCACATACCTCGCACTCGAAGTCGATACCATCACAATCAACATCCATGTCAGCCACCCAAGAGATGGCAGCGCCCTATATCAATGGTCAACTCTTAGATTTTAGGAGGAGAACTAGGTCATGATTCCAACCTCGCTGAAGGAAGCCCAGTCGCTGTGGATAGTGGACTTCTCGTCACCCCCATCGAGGCTTATACCGTACGTCGCCAAATCGGGGATCTCAGTCGCCTTTGCGGCGGCGGCCTGCAGAGCAGCAACGGGCATCGTGCTGGCAGCGGCGAAATAGCTTCCTGGGGGGCCTCCATCGGGGCTGTCAAACTCCGAGCCATCCACTTTCTGGCCCAGAGAGACACCTCCGAATAAAGCGAGGGCCAAGGAAAGTCGAGCAGCTGCATTGAGGAAAGACATGATGAGAGGAATAAAGGAGTACCCACGTGGTTCACGTTCTGCAGGAAGACAGGATCAAAAGCCCAAGAGAATCGGAGAGACTTTTCTGCACATTTATACTACTTGAGAGATAAAAAATGCTAGTGCCACAGTCCCATGCACGATCGTTGTTCCCTTGTGATTGGGGGTATCCTATATTCCAGGGCCACATACCTGGCCATGTGGCTCGAGCATTGGCTGGTATGATGGCAAATTGATTGCATCAGGATGATTTGGCCCGCGAACTAACAATCCAGGAATATGTCTGATCATCCTAAGACATCAGGGATGCAGTCTAAGCGCTAGCTAAGTCTTGTGCCAAGATGACTAGTTTCACCGTTGCCAGAACTTCTCCTGAATCCTGATAATATCCCTCCCCACACTAGAGCGTCGCTTAAATCTGGCCATCACCATTCTCCTCTCCGGTGGGGCGGGGCAAATCTATTTGTCCAGACAAGAGATAATCATCAGCCAAGCGATCTTTTTTTCCCCTGTGAATCAATTCTTGATCCGGGAGCGTCCGTAAGCCCTAACCGTGCGGGATAATCGACAGCTAAAAAAGAATGGACCCCTTACTTGCTCCAACCACGGTGAAACGTGGTCTGCCGCATTGCAGAAATCCCCCTGGACGTTTCACAAAATATTCTTGTCTGGAATCGATGAGATCGGCGTTCTCCAGATCAGGGGTGGGAGGGGGAGGGGCGGTATTTCTCCATGTTATCAGAGTGACTGAAGAAGAGGACAATCCTAATAATCCCTCAGCACTCGCCCAAGTTGAATTGTCCAATTACTCCCGCTGCGAGCCCACAAGCGCCACCTTCCTGAATCCTTCACTATGATCCTATTCCATAGGAAGAGCTTTGTCTTCGCAGGCCTGTGCAATCTTAAACCCACCAGCATTCCTTCCCGCCTGCTCGCGGTTCATTCCGCAACATTTAGTGGTGTTACATTGCATTCAAGTCTAGGTATTTCCATATGGTATGCCTATTATAATAGTATTATGGGGGGAATACTAGCGATTCATTGGACTAGTTTTACTCTGCACATCACCCCCGTCACCGGGCCGGTTGATGTGGGCCCTTCCTCCACTGTCCTACATCGTTGATAGTAGTACTATCGTCCCATCTTCGCATGATGGCGAAGGAGCCTAGGGATCAGATGCCGAGAAATCAGGGGGAGCCAGAAGGGGTAAAAGCTGAATGAAAAAAAAAACCCCGTCCGAGGAGAAGGAAAAAAGTCCGAAGAGGAAAAAAAAAAAAGTCCGTCAAAAAATAGGGTCAATTGCGGCTATTTAGTTAGAATTGCTCTATATAGAGAGAGAACCACTCACACCTTGTTCTGAAACATATTCCGATTGACGCAGAACACTCTCCCCGAATCATTTCCAGCTCCCCCAACCCAAACCTCATCATGAAGCTATGCAAAGTCCTGGGGCTTCTGGCCTCTCTGCAGCCCGTCATTTCGGAGTCCATCATTGACTTCTCCGCAGCCCGAGGCGATAGTCCGTCGATGCTTGGAACTGAGAATCTTCAGACAGATCGCGACAAAACCATCACCGCCGACCCGGATGATCTCTTCATCAAGCTGGGTAACGATCCCGATGGCACTCCTGCGCTGCATTTCCATCGCATCAAAGACTATATCCGAGCCGAGTATCATGCGCTTCCCGGTAAGATCGAAGCCGATCAAACCTACTACATCGGATACAAGTTCCAGCTAGGTGCCATTGAGCAAGATTTGATGGTGTTTCAATTGTATGAAGGCCAAGTCCTAATACGTTCTTTCATTGGTCCCCCCAAATACCTAAAGCTAATACTCCCTCTCCTATCAACAGCAAAGCCTATTCAGGGAACGATGAGGATGGCGGAAACGCCAACATCCCCCTCTCTCTCGAATTCAAGAGCGGCAAGTTGAACTTCCAGTATCAGAACGGGTACTCTGGCAAGCGAGAGAGCCAGTGGTCCACCACCCTCTCGACCGGTACCGTCTACACCTTCGGAATCGTCATCAACACCAGCGATTCTGGCTGGGCAGAATTGTACTTCAACGGCGACAAGCAGACCTTCGCGACTTCGGGATCCACCCGGTTGTCCGCCAATACCTTCCTCGGTCGCAATGAGCCCAAGTTTGGCGTCTACCGCGGAGAAGACGTCGGCATTGATAGTTATGTCTATAACATCCAGATTGGTACCGAATTGAGTGATATCACCGAGGCGGCGGGCTTGGGATCAGACTCAGGATCGGGATCGGACCCGGAGCCCTCTTGCGCCTGGGATGGCCACTGTGAAGGTATATCTCTGTTATTCTGGTGATTATGCGGACTGTCGTTGATTATGAGTGCAGGTGCCACATGTTCCGATGAGAATGACTGCTCCGGTGAACTTGTCTGCAAGAGCGGCATTTGTTCTTCCGGTTCCGCTCCCTCCTGCGACTGGCCAGGTCATTGCGCAGGTATGTCTCTGTGTTCTGGTGGTTATGTGGACTGTCGTTGATTATGAGTGCAGGTGCCGATTGCAACGATGAGAACGACTGCTTTGGTTCGTTGGCCTGTAAAGATGGGTCCTGTGCCTCTGAGTGATTGTGGGCTGGTCACTGCGCTGGTTCGTTGTCCAAAAAAAAAAAAAAAAAGTAGTATAAAAGGAAAATACTAACCATCTTTACATAGTTGCTGCATGCAGCTCCAACGATGGTTGCTCAGACAAGCTGACCTGCACGAATGGGGTCTGTGCGGCTTAATTAGGGCTAGGTCAATTAATATTACTGTCTAGTAGCCAGCATTATCCCTCTATTGTAGATACACTTAGGCCCTTATATGATCTCCCGAAAGGCGGCAATAGTTACATGTTAAAAGGCATTAATCGCCCGATATTTATCATACGTTAATAAGAAGAAAAAAAGAAGTCCAATAGTTACATAGCAATGTTCATCAAATCATCAAATCAATCGCCCTGTCCGAATGTGCACGCACACCGTTCTAACCAGCTCTCATACGCAAATTAGCGAACCCCTGTTCCTTGATCATCTTGACCATAGTCTTAGCCCGTCCCATGTAGTAAGTCTTAGGGTAGTATCGAATAAACGGCGGCGTAACATTATAAAGCGAGAGCACAACCCGTTGAAGCAGTCGATCCCCGCGGCCCGTCTCCGTCTTCAACCCAAACCCGGCAGAAACCTTCGCGGGGAGGAGATCAATCGCAAAGCTCCGATTAATCGGCAGCAGCATCGCCACCAACGGCCGCAAATAAAACGGCACCTTCGGATGCATAATATGGTAAAAGATCTCCTTCGCCTCCGAAACCACGACAAGATCATTATTCACCACCCCCCAGTAGTATTCCCAAAACGCCGCACGGTCTTTCGGCCACAGCTCCATCGGCACCCGTAGAGACGTAGCGTACACACTATACTCCTGATAGATCCGCTCCGCCCTCTCCGGCGGGAACTCCCCCCACATCCGCTCATACATCGCCGACATGGATGCGTACAGCGTCGCCGCCACCCAGAGCTGGAGATGCGGGTCGTTGGCGTTGTATTTGTCGTCGCCTGAGCCGCCCTTCACGCGCGCGTGCGCGCGGTTCACCCACTGCCGCACCAGGCTCTTTTCTTCGTCCGTCCCGTACACCATCGTGTACACATACACCGCCGTCTTCTCGCCGCGATCGAGTTGGCGCGTGGCGAATTCGCTGTGGTCGTGGACTCCTCGGCCGACGCCGGGGTGGGCGATTTGGAGCAGCAACGCGGCCAGGCCACCGTACTGGCCGATACTCTCGCGGAGTAGCAGCGGCATTTCCGTGAGTTCAAGTTCCCCTGTCCCTGCCACCTTGGGTGAGGCGGGCTCCTTCTCGATGACGCTGGTCGAGGAGACAGATGCGGACATGATTGAAGGTGTCGTCGGTTTATTTATTGGTTTGTTTGGTCAGTCGTTCTGTTGGTAGAGAACTAGAGAGGCGTTCTTTGTGCTCGATGAGGAAGGGAAACAGTAGCTATGATATATAGGACAGGGCAAGACAGGACAGACCCCCTATCCGGTCTCGAGTTCACCACTGCCCCATAGCAGCGAATAGGTTCATTTGAAATACCGCCTTGCCGCGGAAAGGGCACCATTGCGGGGATCGAATCCTAGTAATAGGGTGTTGTCGATCGCGTGGTTGATCCCCTTGTTGGCGTATCAGATGTGCGCTTATGCCGCGGCTGACGGACCGCGGAATCCGACTTGATGAGAGACGCCCAGTTCACGATTCAAGGTTTCTTAATGTCTGCTTTTAATGCGTGCATTAGGGACTATTTAGTCATCTCTTGATGCTAGAGCGGCGAATAAAAAAGAGTAACGGGGGGTTTCTGGCCCGGAGAGGCGTTCATAAAAAAATGACTCGGAAAGCTGACACAGTGAGCTTATGAATGACTTGAGGGCAGTGACGACAGGGTTTCGTGGACATAAATCACTGATGACATCAGGTGCATAGATCACAAAGTGATTCTTGTTCATTGCTATCTCAAGAATGTAGTAGTCAGCTTTATCTGTCATTCCTTGCACTGTAGAAGGGAGAATTTGTGGATTATATCCTGAGATAGACGTCTCGTCTCCTCATCCATACTGAAGGCTACTTGAATGCTTAGTCATGTTGTTTGTTGGTCTTGGTGTTATTACTGTTGGCTGTTGAGAATAGGAGTAGAACGTGTTTTTGTTTTGGGCCAAGAATGAAGCCCAATGTCGTGCAAGGGTGCCTCAGGCAGATTAGATTAGATTAGATTATGTAATATGCGTACTTCACAATCTCCTGTCACTCTGATTGGCTGAGGCGTAATCCATGCCCTAATGGAATATCCTATTAATTCATTCATGGCTGTTCTATACATGGCAAATGAATTTCCTGCTAGTGGGCATCTATGCTCATCTATATGCACGTTTAAACAGTTTGCCTTTTTTTAAGGAGTTGAAAATGAAGACATATGTGATGCAAGGCGATGTTAATATCCTCGGCCAGCTGAGAGTCAGGAATACTAGTAGTACAAGGGATCAAGTCTTCTGGATGACGTCGACCGCGCCATACTCAACCGATCTGAAGAGAAATTTCGGTCTTGAGCTATCTTCTGATGCTAATTGACTCTCGGGGATACCGATGCGTGCGGCCTTCGTATTCCAGATGAAGAGGCGCAACTGTGGCGTGACAAAGCTGAACTGACGCCAGTCAGCACAAGTCAGATACGCTCTGAACTTGGACAATGTATACGTCCTTTGTCTGTTCTTCCACTGTTCTAGAATTCCGCTGGTTTGCTTTGATAGTTCAGCCCTACATATTTTTCCCATCCGTCGAAGTCTAGAAGCTTACCGTTCTCGGCTGTGCTTATCATACTGTGGTGGCCGAGCATTGTTCACGATATTGCAGCTGAACTGCAGGTAGTGAGCCATATTAACACATTTTCTTATTACGATGGCCCATTGAAGTATATAAAGACAGTCTATCTTCTATCTCGAGGGAATAAAACCATCAACCCCACAATCTCGATGTAAACACAGCTTATACCGAGCCACCAACACCCGATTTCCCTCCCGTTTATCCCAGACCTTTTAGAAACACCTACAATGCAACTTCTCAGCTACTTGATTCTTGCCACGGCAGCGACTGCCATCTCAGCTACTTCTACCGCCGCTGATACCGCAGAGCCTGTGCCCGAGAGCCCTGGTATATCACCAACCACTTTGGTGCTGTAACTCCCATTGTGCAGAATGCTGACTCTTTACTAGGCAATTTTTCCACGCGGGGCCTCGACCGCTATTATCATATGGACTGTGAAGACGACAGATCTCATTACGACACTGATGAGTGTCGAGATGCTGGATGGTACTGCACCGAAGATGGTGTCATTGATAACATCGAAGACGACGAGCCAGCGGATTGCGAGAGATACTGCGATTGTCTCATGATTTGGGTTGGACCCCCCGCGTGGATGCCATGCAGTGATCCAAGTCGATGCCAGTAACTGGCCAGCTGGGGTGGATATGGGGATGAACAAGGGGGGTAGTTATAGTGGGTCCATATGCGACGTGCAGAAGTTAAGATGGAAAAGACTTAAACAATAGAATCTTTCTTTATGGTTTTTAGAAGAATATTATCGCATCCAAGTTATTGAGACGGCTGTGTGTTTCAAAAGTCTGGGAACTCTTATCTTGATACCTCATACTGACGTTGGGATAAAATTGATGTTTATTCTCTTGTTCTTCTATTACAGTGGCTTGTGAAAGTATCTGGATGAAACAAGGTTGGATTATCGTAGTGTATAAGAATTACTTCAATAGAACTAGAACTCTAATGAAGACAGTTGCCTGGATTAGGCACATGTCGACGACATAATAAATGCAACGTACAACTCCTCTTTTCACTCTATATAAAAATGGATGACACCCACCGATAATCATCACTTGTATGTTTCTTTCGCAAGGATACTCCATCCGACCACCCTTCCTCGAAGAAGCCCCATAAAGGCAGTCGAGACAACGCCACTCACACCAGCGAAAATGAACGAATTATCGTATAGTCCCCCGCTGCTGGCTGCAATGGCACCAGCAATGGGTGGACCAGTCAGAGACGCAATACCTGCGACTGCCAAGGCTGCTCCAAGACGAAAGCCGATCTCGCTAGGAGAAGGAGATAAATTCATCGACAGCACTGGTAGAAGGCCGATGCAGGCCCCCTGGCCCACTCCAAATAAGATCGCGAAGACTATGATTGCGGTATTGCTTTTCCCCGGAAGCCAAACGGCCATGTCAATGATGCTAGTAAACAGCACCATGACTATCATCACGTTGAAGCGGCCGTATTTATCTGCTATTAGATTCGGGATAATCCTACCAAAGAAGCTGACGACGGGTCAATAGTGAGTTTGATCTGAAGAAGCAGGAGACTCACCTAGCACCATTCATGATTGGAACCAGGTTGAACGCCATTGATGTAGACATTCCCCTGGAAATCGCGGATACTGATAGGTAGTTCATGGGCACGAGAATTAACCCTAAGAGTGACGAGGTATTAGTTCGCACGTCCTGCATTCTTGCGCAAATCAATATTGGCCCAAACTCACAGTAGAGGAAAAAAACAAATGTACACAATATTATGAAGTTAGGCTCTTGGAATGCCTTCACATAGTTGCGAACGTTAAACTTCTTGCGCGAATGAGGAATTTTGGACGATATCATGAGCAGGACAAACGCCCATAGCCCCAGGGTAAAAAATGCGCAGGCACGCATCGTCCATGCGAAGCCGATCTGCGGTAGAAGATTGCCGACCATCAGAGGGAAAACAACACCTCCAAGCGATGACCCTGCGACAACTAGTCCGCCTGCAAGCGCTCGTCTCTTGCGAAAATATGTCATTGGCTGTACGTCCAGTCTCGGGTTAGTTTGTTGGCCTTGTTTTTCTCTCGAATTTCCGACATATCAAACTTACCGCTGTCATGCAGGGGTTCATCAACAGCGATGTGCCACTTCCCGCCACAATCGACTGACTTAATAAGATCTGATAGTACTTGGTCGAGAGGCTAGTCATCATAAGACCAAATACTTGCAGTAGGCCTCCAATGAAGATGGGCACCCGAGGGCCGAAGTTATCGAAGAGATAACCGGACACTGGGGACAGGAAGAGCATCAGGAAGACTGGGTTGTACTTGTCAGTTTGAGATATTCCCATCCTCTAGCTGCAGCACTTACATTCGGTAGAAGTAATCCACGACACATCAGAAGGTGAATGATCCTTAAGCTGATTGTCTTCGTACTGCGCTTGAAATAGAGCTATGCAGTTAACCCAGCCAAGTGAGATAAACAACCCCAGGGAGCCTGCTAGCAGGGCCAGATATGCCTTCAGAGTGCCTTCTTTTTCTGGAACCTCATGTTTTTGCTCATTCTGATGACCTTTCTCCATTGATGTACTAGTATCATTTTTGTTCTCCGAAACCCCATGTTGGGAGTTGTTGTGTTCCCCCATGATCTCTCCCACTTGTGTCTTAAAAAAAACCGACGTAACAGAACGAGTGTATATGTGATCAAGTTATATACAAATGATAGAGAACGTTTTGCTCAAACTTGTGACCTGGCCGTCTTATATGTGTCCCGATTTTTCTTCTAGGTTCTTTCAGGGCTTCTACAGTCACTCGATCGTCCGGTCGGGATTGCCGCATTGGGAGTCCGCGACCACACTAACCGCTTACGGAAGGTGACTCCATGGACACTTTCCCCCATTCCGACATTTTCCTCCATGGCCCGTCCTTCCTTATTTGTGCCATCATCTCGATGATGAAGCGCAAAAACGACTCGCAAATCCCCGATGGGATGATGCACCAGTGGAGGAGACCTCCACGGTCATGCAGTCTGTGTCGGGTGAAGAAGCTACGATGTGATCGCGGCCACCCATGCTCCAACTGCACCCAGCGAAATGAGTCATGTGTTTATGCCGGGCGAGAGGGTCTCCAGTCCCCAATCTCTAGCCCTACGCCGACGAGTTCTCGCATTTCGGCGCCCAAAGACACGGCTACACAAGCTCAGTCTTCGCTGCATACATCCTCGTAGGTTAAATCGACATGGACACTGCTCGCTCACTCACGCTGACTGTCCAAGCAATGATACTACCATGCTAGTAGACCGTATCCAGCGACTAGAAGAGATGGTTTTTGACAAGTCTACTCCGCTGCCTCGTCGTTCAGACGAACCGTTCCAGGCTTCATTCTCCCCCTTTGGCTCACAGCCGCCAATGGATTTTCAAATTCATGCCACAGGCCTAGCTGATGATTGTCTACCCAACATTCCACGCATAACAGGCTATCTTCCCCCACTAGCCCAAGCAAGGCAGTTGTTCAACCATTTCGCTTCCTGCATGCAGCCAACATTCGGAGTGCTTCATATTCCATCGACAAAAACACTGATGGAAGATATGTACGAAAAGAGGATGGGTGGAGGAGAACCTACCCCTGCTGAACTGGCATTAATCTTCACCATATTTGCGGGGGCGGCTACAGCATGGACGCCGTCGCTTTTGGAGACGCTCCAGACAAGTCAACAAAAGGCAAAGCAAGCTTGCACAACTTACAGCAATGTGGCCCTTTTAATCTTGGATAACAACCACAACGCAGACACCTCCACAACCAAGTTGCAGGCGATCACCACACTGGTCCATGTACTCTCTCATGGGGACGGCGTTTCCGATAGAGTTCATATACTCCGCGTGCGGCAACTGGTGTTGGCGCGAAACATGCAAATCCATCGCTTGGATACACCAAAGAGACAAGCAGAACGGAAAGTGAAGGGAGCTAATATCATCGAACTTGAGGTTCAACGACGTGCCTGGTGGCACATGGTTTCAACTGATTGGTAATCTACTCTACGAGTCATTTCCATCCTTTTTGCCCCATGCTGACAATCTCGCAGGCTTCATGCACTGTTAGGCGGCCCCCAAGAGGGTATCTATCTTCTGCAGCCGAAGCATATGAACGTCAATTATCCAATGAATACCGACGACGAGCTCATCACGCCTTCAGGACCACAACATAGCTTCCCGCTCTCGGTTCCCACCATTATGTCTGTCTTCCATTACCGGACTAAACTGGCTGAACTCTGCCGTGAAGTTGTCGATACACTGCCTGAGGTATTTCTTGATCCATCAGAACCGGTCTCTAGAGGTGCATCATATGACGCCATCCTCGCTCTTGACGCCAAGTTTAGGGACTTCCTTGATACAATGCCATTGTTCTTCAAACTAGACCCAGCGAGTATCCAACAAAGCCGGGATATCTGTCGAGAAAGACCATACATCGCGTGGCAAAGAACCTTCACACAGTTCGGCATCCATGTGCGCATTTGCCGGCTTCACCAACCATTCCATCTCGCGGGCATCACAGACCCAAAGTATGCTTATTCACGTAAGGTGTGCGTTGAATCGGCGGAGACTGTTTTAAACCTCCGTCGAACAATGGACGAGATCGGCGCCCTGGTCAATCTGATGCCCTCTCGCTTCTGGGTCATCATTCAACATCTCTTTCTCGCAGCAATCATGTTAGCCACAGATGTTGCCTTAGACCCGGGCGCGCCAGAGGCAAACTCTCGCAAGGACAAGGTCTTAGCAGCGTGCCAGATGCTTGAAAGATCTCAACATGAATCAAGTACACTGGCGAAAGCGATCCGTAAGAATACGCAGACACTATTGATGATTCTTCAGAACCAAGCCTCGGCGTCTGACAATGATGTGGTTCTGGGAGAAGTTGCCTGGAATGAAAGAAGAAGCGCCACACACCGCACGTCTGACCATAAGAACGAACTGTCCGAAAAACATGATGGGGTTACAGCTCCTTCGCCAGTGCCCAACGTCGCAGAGGCACGCATCCTAGAGGGTGAAAATCTGTCACGATCTTCTGGTGCCCTGCTCAATCAGCCTGCAGACGAGGAGACGTGGGGTCAGCTTTGGTTGGATATGTTTAATGCCGGTCTAGAATCAGACGGACCGCAATGGAGCTCGCTTCTTGAGGAACTGGCATTCACAGAATTTAGCAACTTCCCCTGACAACACTAGGTAATAGGAATTCGGTTTGCTGTCTTGGAGCCTAGCCTAAAGTCTCGAGCTACTACATTCCAGAGTCATTAATCAAAATCGTCATAACTATTCATTCTTATCGTGACATAATAACATGCTATTAATTAATTTAAAAAAAAGTCAGCCATCAAAGGCCACTATTCTTTACAGTTCTACTGCCGCTCATACGTATTATTCAGAGGCTGGATCTCCATATCTTCATCCTGCACCTCCTTGCGTCCTCTTGGCCGGGGCCGACAACAATAAACCCCTCCTCCGCCTCGATTCTTGCTGGAGTTCCCATCCGTGCTAAGGTATACTAAGATCGCCGATGGGAGAAAAAGCACCACCAACGTAACCCTATATCAACCAATCAGTCAGACCCAGCATCTCTCGACGCAAACTCCAAGGTAAAACAGAAACCTTTTTTTTTTCTATAAAAAAAAAAAAGGGAACAGATATAAGCAAAAAAAAGAACAGACCAAAAAACTTACACCAGCGCAATCTCCATCCCCCAGATCGACACCAATCTCTGGCAGGGTCCATATTTCCCGTACTTCCCCGTCCGCTCGGGGAGCATAAAGAAGATCGGTGGCGTATATTTCGGCACATTCTCAGGGCGATCACGCCAGTAGTAGGCCTTGTCGCATGATCCCAACGGCAGTGGCAGATACAGAGACTTGAGGGCTGCGCCAATGAGAAACAGAACCGCGGCCAATATACGGAACCCCGTAACGGCTGCCCAGTACCACCGTTTGGTGAATACGTCGCGGGCCTTGGGGACCCAGGTGACGATGATAAACATCGCGAGGGTCCAGATAACCCCGATTGCAGCCTGGGAGGGGGCAGAGTTAGCAGATGGTTTTTTTGTCAATAGAGCATGCGTCATTGGGGGAGAAGGTACAGGGATGATGGGGATCCACAGTGACGGGAGGATATAGGGACTATATGGCCAGCTCAGGAGATCGGGCTCGTTGTAGACGTCTGTGAGGTAGGTTGCGAGCCATCCGACTTCGATGGAGAATAAGATGAGCCCGTATACGGTGTAAAGTCGGAACTCCCACCAGATCATGAATTTCGTGACTGGGGGAATGGCCTCCGATGCTTGTTCGGGAGGTGGTTCAGCCATGATGATTTCTTACCCCCGGCATGGGAAAGAAATTAATAGACGAGTCGGGTTGGCAAGGAATGTTGAGAGACTGATGCTTTTTCTAGAATTATTATTTCTTATTCTAATTTAGAATCACGATTCATCTATTTATTTTCCACAGTGGCTCCTCCATTCAGGGTCTAATGCCTTGCCAAGAATCGACTTAATAGGGATCGTCTAGGGTTTGGGCGCAAAAGGGAGAGATGCCCCGAGGAATACGAGGCAGAACCATCTTTGCCAAGCGGCGTAGATCGCAGAACTGTGTTGGACTTTGAATGTCTCAAGCCATATCCAATCCACGATGAAGCAGGCTGAGATGAAAGGGCGATCAATCTTATCTCTGATCTGGAGGCGTAAGTAGAATCTAAAGATAGTACGTAGTATATTGTCATCTTCATCTAATTTCAATTCATCAATCCGCCTAGGAAAAGGGCAAACACCATCACCGAATAGTAAAACCCCCATCGACTCTAATATCCGCCCCATTAATCATGCCACTAGAGTCCTATTCAACCCGTCAGCGAATCCCTTAACAGAGAGAGAGAGAGAGAGAGAGAGAGACAGATAAAACCCACCTGACAAAGAAACAGCGTCGCATCCGCAACCTCCTCCGGCTGCGCAAACCTCCCCGTCGGAATATTCTTCAAAAACGCCTCTCTCACCGTCTCCTCACCCCACGCCTTCTTCCCGAGCGCCGTCCACGCCACCGTCGGCGACACCGAGTTCGACGTAATCCCCCTCCCCGCCCACTCGGACGCCATACTGCGCGTCAACCCCAACAGCGCCGCCTTAGAAGCGCAGTACGCGCCGTGCCGATGCAGCGCCACATGCGCCGCCTGCGACGCGATATTGATGATCCGACCGGGCGGCGGGGGAGAAGGGGCTGCGAAATACAGCTGCGCGAATGCCTGGGCGCAAAGCATCGGGCCCAGAACGTTGGTGGTGAGGTGCTTCATGGTCTCGTCGGCAGGCGTGGTCTCCATGTCGCTGAGGGACACATATCCGGCCGTGTTGATGAGGATGCTGGGGGCGGACGACGGGGTCATTTCTTGCTTGAGCGCGCGGAAGGCCGATTGCACGGATTCCGGGGATGTGATGTCGCATTGGTAGGTGCGGATCGAGTCGGTGGGGTGCGATACTCCGTAGCCGGCGTGGAGGAGCTCATCGCGGCGGGCGGCCTCGAATGGAGCGTAGAGAATGGCGACGTGGGCGCCTTGCTGGCGTAGTTTCTGGCCAATGCTGGATCCAAGTCCTCCTGCGTTTCATGATCGATGTGTTAACTACCGGACGAGGAGGGATGTCGTGATTGTCTCCTTGCTACCCATACCTAGTCCTCCAGGGAGGATGGCGAGTCTGCGAGCAAGAGCCATTGTGATTTTGGAAATTGAACTAGGTTGGTTGAAGGAGAGATGTTGGTTGCGGAGAAGACATGAACACCTAAACAAATAACCAGGACGGTTTACCCCGCAGAGCCAAGCAGCTGACGTCAGCCAGGCACAGAACGACTATGATCCATATCAAGGTGGAGTCGAGGTAGCTCAATTTTACAGAGGGTTTTTACACTAGACATTGATACCAGGAAAATATTATAAAAAAAGGTTGTAGAAAGCTTTTATTGAACCATAAGACCATTAAATCGCTAACCGAGAAAAACAGTCCTCGCTCCACACAACCCGGTACCGACAGCAATCACCCAAAGGACGAACTTAGTTCATCTGGCGGATGAGGCCGTTGATGTTCTCCTCACGGTTACCGTAGTCACCACCCTCGATGAAGTGCTTGAACTTGCGGGTGTGGAAACCACCAGTGGGGTTGGAGAGCTTGAAGGGCCAGAGGAAGTTGTTGGCCTGCTTGAAGTTGGGGCCAACGGTGAAGATCTCGTGGATCAGATCCTCCATACAGACGATGCCGTACTTGCCGAGGTTCTCCTCAATGATCTGGTTGTCGGTGAGGGCAACACGCTGCTTGTTGACCTTACCGTAACCGCGCTTGTAGACAAGCTCACGGACGGACTTGAGGTTGGGGTAACCGTAGGCGATGTAGGGGTTGATGATGGTCAGCATCTCCTGGGTGGCCTTGGTCAGGCGGATGAAAGTGCCGTTGTTGATCTGGAGCAGACGGAGGAGCTGCAGGATCTTGCGGGGCTGGGGAGCGATCTTGTTGATACTGCGAGCCAGTTAGAATCATGTGTGGGTCAAGGTGGACAAATGGAAATGGAACAACATACCCCTTGATACGGACAACGAAGACCAGCTTGGGCTCCTCAGGAACGTAGAAGTTACCCTCCTGGCGAGCGACACGGCCAAGGCGGATCTTCTCACGCTCAGCATCGCGGTACTCCTTGACGTAGGACTCGGCACGCTTGAAGATGACGGAACGCTTCTTCTTGTTGGCCTGGATTCTCAGTTAGTGAGATGGTTCAGAGATATTCTCAAGTAACAAAAGAATTCAAAGAAATTCAAGTATTCGTATCAGCCCCGAAAGATGGTTAACAAAGCGACAGCATCGACAATGTCTAGTCGCGAGATGGTTGTTGTCATCACCAAAATACAAGAAAGAAAAAAAAAAATTTTTGAGAAAAAAAATTGCAAATACTGACCTCCTTCTTCTTGGCAGCCTCCTCACGGGCGACAGCACGAGCCTGCTCCTGGCTCTTGCGCTTCTTCAGGAGGGTCTCAGGGACCAACACCTGGTTCTGGGTGGGGACAGTGCTGTTCAGGTCAGTATAGTCCATCCAAAAGAGGTCATACGACCAGATTTCGCCGAGTGTAAGAATTGCAGCTATAGCGCCACATTCTCCGACTGATAGTAAGATGTAATAAAAATAAAAGCACTCGACGACATCATTTTAGTCGGTGAGGTGTTTAATGGGCTTGGTCGATTGCAGCTACTAGCCAGCATTTCTCAGCATGGTCTTCGCCCCGACGATCCCAACATCCTCATCCGACAAAACCCCGAACAAGATGTTCAGGAAGTAATGCTGACGCTCTTCGCTTCCCAGCCTTCGGCATGCGACATTATCATCGC
Source organism: Aspergillus nanangensis (assembly GCA_015844325.1). Classification (NCBI taxonomy): domain Eukaryota; kingdom Fungi; phylum Ascomycota; class Eurotiomycetes; order Eurotiales; family Aspergillaceae; genus Aspergillus; species Aspergillus nanangensis. The sequence continues at coordinate 49,637 of VCAU01000123.1, read as the reverse complement.
ATCCGACACCAGGAGGAACGATAGCTCACAACAATTGTTTTCAGGGAGAAGGCACTGTTATCCTTCCACCCCAATACCCCTTGGGCCCATCCGACTACCAATTGCTTGCTTCTAACTCATGGGTAGATGCGAATCCATGGTGAGGGACGAAGGGGCCGTGGGAAAAATCGAGCTGGTGCTCAGCGATCGATGAACGACCGAAGCATCTCCAGCGAGAGAAAGACGACTATAAACTGAATCCTTACAGGCTCATAGCGAAATCAGCCAGAAGGGATCAGGAGTAATCATACGTAGCAGTAGAGGCCATTGCGACGGATCCGTGGAGTTCGCGAGTTGGTCGGTTGGCGAAAGCTGTCGTACTGAGGAGAAGAACGGAAGAAGAAGAAGAGAAAAAGTTCGCGGTGGGAAGAAGAAAATGAGTTGTGTGGGTGGATCCTCCCGCTAGTCTTCATATGGGTTAGTGTCGACCATGCACGTGACCTCTTCTTTTCTGGCCCCCTGAGCCCTTATCATAGTTAGGGCACTATAGTATCACGTGCTCTCTCCTGATAAGCGCCCCCTCTGATAATGATAGCATTGATGGCATCACATCCGCATGAGCCCATGATCCTCCTCCTCGTCATTCTCATCCCAGACAACTCTTCTTATCTCCCTACCAACAGCCATGTCTACCCGTCGAGGCGTCGGCCTGGGTGCCTTCGCCAACCGTACTCAGGCCAGCCAATCTTACGCAAACCACGGCGCAACGCTTCGATCCACGCATCTCTCCTCCCTCCAAACCCAACTCTCCGTCTTCCAGTCTCTCCTCCACACCTTTGCCCTAGAACACAGCTCAACGATTAAATCCAACCCATCGTTTCGCGCAGAATTCGCCCGCATGTGCAACACCATCGGAGTCGATCCTCTCGCCGCCAGTAATGTGAAAGGCAAGAACGCCCGCAAGGGCGAAGGCGGCAGCATCTGGACGCAAATCATGGGTGGGGACATGAATGACTTCTACTTCGAGGTGGCCGTGCGTGTTGTACAGCTGTGTCGCGACACGAGGATTGAAAATGGGGGATTATTAGGTGTGCGAGAGTGTCGGAAGCGAGTTGGCCAGGGAAAGGCGATTGGGAGTGGGCTTGAAATTACGGAGTATGTGTTCCTGTTACGATGCGTGTTGCTGCTCGGCTCGTCATCTTTACTAATCTTTCTGTGTTATTCTGCGTATCCAGTGATGATGTCCTGCGCGCAGTCAAGTCGCTGGAACCGCTAGGGTCGGGGTTCTCGATCGTCAAAGTAGGAAGCAAGCAGTATATTCGGTCGGTGCCGAAGGAACTGAACACTGACCAAGCTACGGTGCTTGAGGTGATCCAGATCTTGGGATATGTGAGCATATCAATGTTGCAGGTGAACTTGAATTGGGAAAAGGCGCGGGCGCAAACGGTTATCGATGATCTGCTGGCAGATGGGCTTGTTTGGCTGGATGCTCAGAGTGACGAAAAAGAATATTGGTCACCTCAGAATCTGTTAGGAGATATCTAGTGGCTGAAGCTTTCATTGGGGGGGATTTAATTAATTGCAGATTAATAATCTGCGCAGCAGGTTTACGATTCCTTATTACAGCAGAAGGCCAAACAGCGGAATATATATATCGACGCAGGCGTCTCCAATCTCACCACCCGAGTATCATTCAAGTCAATAGTTAATTAATACAAAGTAAAAAATATATAGCCAAAAACTATTTCCGGTATTTAAAGAGGTTTATCTTCATATCTTTCCATGACAGCATATATTGAGTGAACCTAGAGAAAAGTTATCTCCGCTACTGGCCTTTATGTCTACTGATACGTAACTAATGTTTTTCGACTGGAATCAATACTTATTCTAATGAATCACGTTGTAATATACCTACTCAAAACCTGTTTTCAACCGTTCCTAACTTGTTCCCCATAGTCAGGAGAAGTCTTCCCAGTGGGATGATTGGTAACCAGGGGAAGTTCATTGTATTGACCTATACTCTCTGCCAATCAGTTGCTGGCTATGATGTATGCGAGATGATCGGGGGGGGGGGGGGGGGGG
>VCAU01000123.1:0-47566 GCA_015844325.1 Aspergillus nanangensis | reverse complement strand
CCCCCCCCCCCCCCCCCCCCCCCCACGACCGTGAAGACTGTCCCTTGTCCTTGTGATCCCGTTCATATCATCGGCCCGTCCCGATCCAACTCAGCATTCTCCAAGAGTCAGGGTGGGGTAGTTCCTATCTAGGTATGTATTCTTCAGGGAACATTCTTGATCAGATCCAATTAAAAACAGAGTATTAGTCTGTGATTCAAGCAGCTGGTCATCCTATCCCCGGAACTAGGCGCATTATCTCAAAAGTGCCTGCATCCGCACCTGCTTCACCTTCATCCATGGTACAGAATGGACTCGCATAGACTCGCGATCGGCTGTATTGGCGTCGTCACCTTTTTCCTCCTAAGAACTATCTATCGCCTTTATTTCCACCCGCTGAGCAGGTTCCCCGGACCAAAGCTGGCAGCGACCACGAGCCTCTACGAGTTCTACTACGATGCCATCAAGGGGGGGAAGTTCATCTGGGAAATGGAAAAGATGCACAATCAGTATGGTACGTCTCAAACCGGAAGTCGATCTCACACAACTCCCTGCCTCCTATCTAAATATGCAAACAAACAGGCCCCATAGTAAGGATCAACCCGCGCGAGATCCATGTCCGCGACCCATATTTCTTCGACCAAATCTACAACTCCAAAAGACAAGACAAGGACCCCTATATCGCTAGAATATTCGCATCCCCGCTCTCCGGCTCCGCGACAGTCGACCACGACCACCACCGTTTCCGCCGAGAACTCGTGAATCCATTCTTTTCCAAACGCGCTGTCATGGGCCTGGAATACATCATCCGTGACAAGGTGGACAAGGTGTCCCTGCGGCTGCAGCAAGCCTACAAAGACAGAACAGTTGTCTCCTTGGACGGCATCTTCGCCGCGTTAACGGCGGACGTTATATCGCATTACACCTATGGCGAGAGCATGGGCATCCTAGACACGGAAGATATGAGGAATGATTTCCGCGATGCTGTCCGCGGCGCGGTGGAAATCTGCCATTTTACTCGGTTTTCCCCGCTGCCACAGCTCCTCGTTGATAATGTGCCCTGGCTTATTGAGTGGTTGCAGCCGATTTCGAAGGGGATGTTCGATGCGAAACGCATGCTTAGACGGAAGACGCTGGCTGTCATGAACGACGAAGACGGGGGTAAGGATCCTAATGCCCCAAAAACGATCTTCGACTCCCTTTGCGACAAGTCGGTGCCCGCTGCGGAGAGGACTCTTCCCAGGGTTATGGACGAGGCGTTCGTGGTCCTCGGCGCTGGCACCGAAACGACTGCGAGAGTACTTGCCCTGGGCGCATTTTATCTCTATCAAGATCGGGCTATGCTAGATAAGATGAGGGAAGAGCTGAGGAAGGTCATGCCGGAGCCGAGTAGCAAGGTCTCGTCGGCTCAGCTGGAGCAATTACCTTATCTTGTACGGCTCGCTCCCCCTTTAACGGCCTGGAGGAGTGCCCCTACATACACAAGCGAGACTGACAATACCCATTGTCTTAGGCTGCCGTCGTGAACGAGTCGCTCCGTCTGTCACATAGTGTGATCATGCGATTGCCGCGTATTGCGACTGCAACGCCACTGGCGTATGGAGACTATACCATTCCTCCGGGGGTATGCTATCCACAATATTATGACGGTCAATCGTCAGTATCTGTGATTCTAACAAGCAACACAATATAGACACCAGTAAGCCAGTCGAGCTACTTCGTCCACACCGACACGCGCATTTTCCCCGACGCAGAAACATTCAACCCAGAGCGCTGGATTGAAGCATCAAACAAGGGTGAGAGGCTGACCAAATTCCTGGTCCCGTTCTCCAAGGGGCCTCGTATCTGCCTTGGAATGAAGTAGGTGTATTGTCTCGATATATAAGTATGGTCGTCGGCTGACTGACTCGTCGCAGTTTGGCGTACTCTGAACTGTACCAAATGTTTGCGGTCTTGTTTCGTTGCTTTGAGATGAAAATATGTAATACTCCCCCGGAGAGTATTCGGATTACACGAGATCTGTTTATTGGGTTGCCAGATGCGGATACGCTGCAGGTGCAGGGTGTGGTAACTGGGGTGATTTCTCATTGAAGGGTTATTTATACCCATAAAACCTGTACATTTCATTCTTGTCAAATTTTTTTCATTCCGATATAACCCGAATCATTTTTTTAATTCCTTCAATCGTTCCAAACATGACTTCATCGGTAGAGGGTAACAATACGGTACGCACGATGAAAAGATGAAAGAAGAGAAAACCGACGGGTCCCGCCGAGAACAGAGAAGAGATAAAACACATGGGATCATGAGGTAGTTAAGATTCCAAATGAAGCATTAAAACCATGAAAAAATAAAAAGGAAAAAAAGAAACATTGAAATGCCATTACAAACACAAACATTTTATTTATGCCTTGATCGCTCCACCCAATGCACCGCCGCTGAATTGCTGACCACCGGGTCGACGACCTTGCTGACCACCAGGGAATCTGGGCCCACCGCCGGCCTGGCGTGCGCCTCGGGGTCCACGACCACCACGGGCGCCAGCGCCCTGATCGCGCTGGAAGGCATTGGCCATGCCTTGTGTGCGCTGCTCGAGAGTCTTCTCGTTGCCCTCCAGGAGGTTCATGGACTTGTCGGCCAGAGTCACGATCTGGGACTGAAGGCGGGAGAGTTCGACGCCCTTGCGGAAGACAATGGCGTTGTTGACCTGGTCCAGAGCAGCGCCGAGTTCCTCGTGGGAGATCATACGGCTGATGATGGCGCCGATCTTCTTCTCGGGGAGCTCGAACATGGTGGCCAGGGAAGCGATAGAGACACTGTCGTAGAAAGGAGCGTAGGTGAAGAGGTATGTGCGCAGGCCCTCCTCCTGGATCTGCTGGGACAGCATCTCCTTGATCTTATCGGGCTGGGGCATCAGATCCCAGATCTTGATCGAGCCGAGCATCTCGGCGGCCTTCTTCCAGTCACCAGCGGCGAGGAACTTGGCGCTCATGATGACACCGTCACGGGTGTTCTCGGCGGGACCGGTGAAGACCTGGCGCTCGTTGTAGTCCAACATACGGCGGAAAGTCTTGGAGATCACGCGGCGCTTCATCTCGGGGGACGATGAGGTCTGGGCCATCAGTGGCACCTCAAGGAACATGCTGGATGTGAGATAGATGCATTCCAGGAGCTCAAGGTTGATGTGCATGTGGAAGGGCAGTTGACGCTGACGCTCCAGACGCTCCTGCTCAGGGGAGACGGTGGAGTAGCGCTGGAGGATAATACCCTGGGCCAGGAGTTCCTTCTGGCGACCGCTACCGCAGACTTCACCGAGAGTAGTCTGAGCTTCGTAGACAAGACCCGCCCGGAAGGCACAAAGACCGATCTGGACAAGGGTGCGGTTGAAGAGAATCTGAGTGCTCACGTCGAAGTTGGCAATGTTCTCTGTCAGGTGAGACATGAGCATCAGGTCGCGAGAGCGGTAGTACTGGTCATGCAGGGCAAGGAAGTAGATCTGGCACAACATGGCACGGGCGCGGATAATTCCATCGCTGTTGCGGAACAGGTAGTTGCAGAGGGTCTGAACAAGGGCGGCCACATCGGCGGCGTTTCCACGAGGAGTGATGTTGGAGGACAAGTGTTCGGGAAGAGCCTTCGCGGTGCCCTCCTCCAAAATAGTAACAACCTGAGAAGGCTTGAAGTAGATGTGCTCTAGACGGCGCATGATGACACGGTTGAGGCTGTCCTGGCGAGGATCGGTCTTCTCGGATGAGGTAAGGCTCTCGGCGTAGATCTCCGTACGGACCAAGTTGGTATACAGAGCCTTCTCGTCACTCAGGCGGTCGATATACTCGGCGGTGTGGGGGTCGATGTGCTGCAGCGAGCGGGTGAGCTCATCGTCCAGTCGCTCCACGTAGGAGACAATGTTGCCTGGGATATGGACAGTCTCGCCGGCAGCAGGCTGGGGCTGCTTCTCATCATCCTCCCATTCCTCCGCTCCCTCGGTAACGACGAAATCGCGGTTGGTCTCAAGCACAGACAGAAGGGTGGAGAGCTCCTGCTCAGCCAACTTCCACTGCTCGAGGCTCATGTAGTTAGCGCTAGACGAGGAGGTGATATCGAAACGGGTGGAGATGAGCGTAAGGTAGACACGGATGCGCTGGTAGGGAGTCTGAGAAACTTCCAGGAGCTTCTCCATTGTCCGGATCTGCTCATGGCGGTCTGTGTTCTTCTTTCCTCGAGACTCGACAATGACGCGGAGGTGTTTGAGGATGCTCTCTGGGGTGTATTGGAGGGTCTTTCCGCCACGTCCGACGGTCGCAAATCCATCATCATCATCGACAGCAGTCTCAATAGGGACAGAAGGCTGGAAACGGTCGGCCTTGCTGACCTTGGGGGCTGAGGCAGCGGGCTTGGCAACCTCATCAACACCGCTCATGAACGCATCCTTGTTCTTTTGGTACTCCTCGATCTTAGTAAGGTACTCCTTGTTGTTCTTCTTAATACGTTGCTTGACCGCGTTGAAACCCTTGGAATTGCTGGCGTTCATCTTCTTCTTCGAGGACTTCTGCTTGGAAATCGTCTCGTTCACGAGATCCTCGAGGTCCGCAACAGTCTTGATATAAATGCGAGGAGCCGGGCCGGACTGCAGGACTTTGACGATCTGACGGTTCAACTTGTCGAACTCTATAAGATTAAAACCTCAAGTTAGTAACCCTCGAATCTAATGTCTATACTTTTCTTCCCCCTGTTGGATCCCCATCGGCGGAGGAGATGCGGCCGTCTCCATCCGACCCCACCAAAATAAGAAAAAACCACCAAGAAACCACGACATTCACGTACCTGCAGAGATGACAGCCCAGTCGAGAATTTTCTCCGCATTCTCGATCAACTTGATAGTCCCCTCAAGTTCATCTACTCGTTTGTCCTTCGCACTCTTGACGACAGTCACCTTCTCCTCATCTTCACTCTCCTCGCTTTCGGAAACGTTTCTCAAGAAACGAGAGGCGCCCTTCTCACCGGCCTCATCATCAGAGTCCTCCTCTCCCGAGGAAGCCTCAGCCTCGCTGGACTCCTCATCCTCGGACTTCTCCTCCTCCTCGCGATCAGAGTAGAGCTCCTCCTCGCTCTCCGAGCTGCTGTCGCTGTCGCTGCCGCCACCGTAGAAGAAACGCGACATGGTTGTTGGGTTCGGGGGGGTTGGGTGTCCGAAAAATGTCGCAAAAAAGGGGTATTTCAGCGGAACTGCCTTGCAATCTGGCAGAGTAGACGCACAGTCGTGACGGGGATGAGTCGGGGCGATAGATTACCCTGAAACCGATCGGATCTGCTGAGAATTGCGTTGTGAGTTCGGCAGCCGCAGCGGTTGGCCTCACACACGAAATTTAAGCGAGAAGGCGCCTAACCGCTTCGGGTAATTCGCTGCCTGAACATTTATTGTTTTTTAGGTATCCATCTCGTGTATATTCAAACGACTCTATATACTTATACCCTATCAACATTGGAGGGGAAATAGAAAACATAATTCACCATCGCTCTAGCATATAAACAGAATGTCAAATGTCTTGGAACATGCGTGCCGCGAGAGTACCATTCCCCCCACGTGACCTTTTAGGAACTAAGGGGGAGCTGGGATTGTTCATTTGGGCGGGCCATGCCGAAGAAACAGTTCGGAGTCAAAATATCCAAGCTAAAATCATGCTTCTCTCTAAACGTGGGGAAAGGAAAGAAAATCATATATGAAAAACGAGAAAGAAGAAGTGACAATTCGCATTTCTGGGCGAGATTGGTTAAGCAGAAGAAAGATGATTCAACATGATAATGCGGCAACAATGAACATAAATCGCGATCTTTCCAAAGACTCCTAGCCATGCCGAAATGGCCACACTCGCAGATATCGAGAATCAGTAGAAGGACAGGGAAGTTGATTTGAGTGGGGTTGCAAATCTCAAAATTAACTAATTTGGGGGGAGGGGGGGAGCCTCTCGGGCTTTGATCATAAGACACCAAATGATTCTGCACCGCTCCCTGTTCGCGTATCTTGTGCACTCGCCCCAACGTCAAAAATCCCAGTCTGAGGGGATGGGGTTTATTAACAATCGACGCGATGCCAACAGAAATTATTGTACCACGATACGGCGGCACAGCGGTCTGCCTGGATAGGGCGACTCCACCATGCTATCGCCTGCCCACATGGAAACAAGTGTCTGCTGCCGACATTTAAAATGTTTCATACAGCGCCGGGGGAGTGGTAATAACGATGTCCCAAGTACTAAAGCGAAAAGAGGACAGTCGCTGGGGTAGCTCTGCGTTCCTAGTCTGAATATAAACGCACCTGGAGCAATACCCGGTCCTATCAATGCGGAGTGGCTAAAGTTATTATGCTCGTGCACCCTCTGGTATCGACATCCATTGCGTCTCCAATCAGTGCCATTGGTTCTGTCCCACAAAACCCTCGCCACCTAATACACCATCCTCAAGGGTCCGAATAAAGTCACGATTGCGTGTGCCGCCTGCACGACTTCCACGTCGCCGTTGATTACCGGCTGTATTATCGACATACCCATCTGCAGGGGGTGGATAATACGCAGGACTTGGCTGTAAGCGGATTGGCGCATTGGGATCGAGGTGACTGGCAACTCGTTGAATAGTGGACGGGATTCCACCACCTTGAGGGTCCATGGTGGAAGCACGTTGTCGGCCGGCTCGGGTGGTAGCTTGCGCATAGAGACTTTGAGATGGCGCGTATTGGCCCTGTTGTTGCATTTGGCCGGGCATAAGGTTCATCTGGTGACCATAACTTGGCGGTTGGGTGGGATATGGAGGCGGGGCCCCCTGTTGGTGGCCACTGAACATCCCATTATACATGGGAGGGGGCTGAGCATGAGCAGGAGGATGAAATTGGTTCATCTGAAGAGAGTACGCCGTCTGTGCAGCTGTCTGAGCATGGGCCGCGTGAGCTGCCCTCTGCTTGCTGGCCGCTTCTGCTTGCTGTTGCTGTTGGATGCCAGGGGCGATGGTTTTGTTGAGTGACGAGTACTTCAAATTCATGGGAGGCACAAATGGGCCTGTGAATTTTTGCTGCGTGATGAAAGGATGCAACTTAGCCTGCTGAGGTGACCATCGCTCCAGAGGATTGATAGTTAACAGCCCCCGTACGAAGTCGATGAAAGCAACTCGGTTGTTAAGCTCTGATACCTCATTAGTTAAATTTCTCGTGTTAGGAGACTGGGACATAAGTACCTCTCTCGATCTCGGCTTGCTTCATGTGTTTTCTAGGCATTGGGTAGCTCCGAATGATTTCTTCCAAAGTCGACGCCTGGAAATATTTCTTGCTGGGTTGTTCCTTTGTGTTATGTTCCCTAGAGTACTGCTCAAGGCTCTTCAATCGATATGTCTTGCGCCCAAACTCATCCTGAGTTTTCTCAAAGAATTCACCCGACTGTTTGCCCATTTCCAGCATCCATGTCGGTGGTAGCCCTAGCATCTCCACGATGCGAGTGACTTGGTTATACTCTGAGGAGCCGGGGAAGAGCGGGAGTCCGAGGAACAGCTCAACGACGATGCACCCGAGTGACCACATATCGATGGCAGACGAGTAGCTACGCTGCAAGTTAGTATGGAAAACGGCCACACGCAGGATAGGGATTGGACAAGACATACGGTAGACCTAGGAGAACTTCAGGCGAACGGTAGAACCGTGACTGAATATATGTGTAGACCGTCTGTCGCTCGTCGCAGGCAGACCCAAAATCGATGACTTTGATAATGGGGCTCTCCAAACTGTGAAGGGCGTACATGTTAGCCAAGGACATGAATTAACCAGCATGATTTGAACTAACTTTTTTAGAAGAATATTCTCGGGTTTGAGGTCACAGTGAATTAGATGTGCCTTGTTCAGAAGACTCAATGCATTCAGGAGTTGCTGGGCGAAAACGCGCACCAAGGTCGTGCTTAGCCCTCGGAACTGGTTCTGCTTGATCAATTCGTAAAGGTTGACGCTTAGTAACTCAAAGACCAAACACAGATGTTGTCGATGGATGAAAGTGTCCTTCAGCCGGAGAAGATGATGGTCGTCGTTCTTGTCATACCGGCTGTTAAGCTGTGTCAAGGAAGGAATTATTAGCGAGGTCGGGGAAGGACAGAGGTAAACACAAGCATACCAAGTCTAAAACCGAGACTTCCATCATACTTTGATTGAAGTAAGCAGTCTTGTTCTTGATGACCTTGACAGCGACCACCTCCTGAGTTTTGAGATTCTGGCATTTCACGACCTGTCCGAAGGTGCCCTGGCCAAGGACATCGAGGATGAGATAGCGGTTTCTAGGGTGAGAAACACGATGAGCATTAACAGTAGCCGGGGTAGGGTGCTGAATCATATGCGCGGAACTTACTTATGACCAGCCTCTTCGCTTCCCAATATGTCGTTCACATACAAGATATAATCGCTGTCCTCATTATCAAAGCCGTCATTCTTGGTTCCCTTACTTGGCTTGGTAAGAACACGCCGCGGGTTTCTGGACGATTCGTAGTTGAAGCCTGGATTGCATATCCGGTAGGTCGAGGGAAGATGACTCGTTAAGGCTTGAAGTGGCTACTCGAATGTTAGCGAGCCGAGTCTGGACATGATGTCTCTCTGACACTTACACTGATAAATCCACCCTCGGGATTGGCACGTCTATACGGCGGTTGCACGTTTGTGCGAGGATGTAGCTCTTGGACCGACTTGATCTTTTGAAATTTCGGCACCGGACCGCGACCTGGCTGCAGCGGTGGGCCCGACATGGCCGCTGACGGTGGAGATCTGGTATCATGCAAGAAAGGGGTGTTCAACTGAGATCCGGCGGACTGTGAGAAGTACCGGTCGGGACTGAGGTCGGTGGACTGTAACGGGGGAAGCCGTGGGACGCGCGATCCAGCTGTTTCATCTCATCTGTTAGAACCGGGAAACATCTGATGTACCGGGACAAGGGCAATACTCACCAGGGGGCGATTGGTACGGCTGTGGAGGCGATGAATAATTCGGCGCCGCCCTTGTTGGCGACCGTCGCGATTGGGTTGGCCCGGGAGGGAAGGCGTAGGCATGCTGCGACTTGCCCGGGCTAGTGGGATTGTAAGGCATAGTTGGCGACAGGGCATTCATAGGAGAGTACCTGCGAGCAGCCGAAGACTCTTCTTGGGGGAAGAACTGCGAGGAAGGTCGACCCTGTTGATTCGCCCTGGCCGAGTACTTGGCACGGTTATACGGGTCCGCGTCCTCCATGGTGGTGTCGTTGTCGGTGACATAATCCCGACTACGTGGCGTGGCCGCGGGAGACGAGGCCATCGAGACGGACTTCGAGGCGGCAGGCTTGGACGCCATGCCGGGATTTTGAAAGGTCTCGTAGGTATATCCCACAGGCGGCTGGGCCTGTTGTGGCTGGGTTCCATATTTGGTTGCCATTTGGGGAGGATTCGAGGTCAACCCATTGTTGAACTGCGCAGGATGCCCCATCAAATGGTCCTGATATGGCTGCCACTGTGAATCCATCTTGTCGTTCGTCTCGGGGAGGAACGTTTGAATCGGAGAATAGGACGGATCGTCAGTCGCAGTCGACAGCGCACATGCACTGCGCGACCGAGATGGAAGGAAGTAGACGACAGCGGGGGGAGGTTGTTTAACAAGGAAGTGTTTGGATCTGGGGGGGTGAGAAGAGTCGAGACAATTCGAAGGTTGGAGAGACGATAAGGCACGGGGGGAATTGATATTAATTCCAGGTTGTGCGGCACGGCATTATCCAGACGACGAGAGGATCGGAGCTGGAGAGAGGGGGAGGAGAAGGAAGGTGGATTCGGTCGTGGTGGAGGCGGTCGCAATTGATTGATGAACGATCGATGCGGCCCAGCTGACACGCAAAGGGGGTTGGTTGGGTACGAGGTAAACTAAGGTAACTCACTGTTGGAAACCCCGAATAACACGGGGAAATCCAGACAGAAAGTACAACCACGGGGAGAGGGAAGAGAGAGAAAGAGAGCGGGAGGGAGGGAAGGAGAAAGGGTAAGTTGGAAGAATGAAGAGAGTGACTGGGAAAAAGTAATAAGTAGAGAGAAAGAGAGAGAGAGATTGGAAGGGAAAGAGAGAAAAGATGGGGATGGATGGGTGTAACTTACAGATACTCCTTCCTACTTCTTAGCCCACTGCGACTACTACCTGGTTACTATAGGCGTCCTCCGGCCTGGACGCTGATCTCACCACTTGGAAATTAATCAGGATTGACGGCACAAGTCGGTTTCTTCCTTCTTTCTTATATCTACCTTGGTATTTATCATATCCAACGAAACGATATATTTGATAGCTGAAAGAATATTATTCCTTTTCAAATGGGGGATTTTTTTGTTTCAATTTTAAACATTACAAAGGCAAATAAATATATTGCAATTTCATGCAAGAGTGAAATCTGAATACCCTCTTAATACGACCAACAACAACAATAACAACCAGCACCACCAACCTCAAGGATGATCAGTGGAGTTACACCCGCCACCCAAAATATCAGCATAAGTGATACTCGCTTCTTTATAATCCTGGACTCCTTGGAGTTGGTCTGGGACTTAAGGCGACGAATGATGAGCGTTTCGGTAAGGTGGTTACCTAATAAAAAGCCACTTTCATAGTTACATAGGTTAGGTAGGAGCCTACATACTTCCTTACTCTCTGCTGCTCCCAGCAATTTGAAGACGTGCATGGAGAATTAAACATAATCGTAAGACATAATTTCCGAGGAAGGAGAAACGGGTTTGTGATCGAGGGTCGCAGAAGAAGCAGAAGATGAGAAACTTGGATGACGTGGGGAGACTCGATTGAGTTTAGCCCGTTAATGACTCATCGAGGGGCGGTGTGGTGATCGGTGAACTTATTCTGCCGGTCATTTTTGATCATTATCAATTGTCAGCAGCCCATGATGGGCCTTTTCGTACTTCATCCCCGTGTGGCGTGGCTGTTTACACAGAAGGTCTTTTGGAGGCTGAATTTAGAAAATTTTGCATGGGTTTGAACTGACAAACTCTCTTCCTGGTTTCAAACCTCCCCAAATTACCAATAATAATTCCGATCGCCTTCACCTTGCTAGGCTTCCACGCCACCCTTGTCTGCGATCGCCTGCCAGGCTGTATGAACCCCTTTCTGTGCAATCAGATTGTATTCAAATATGAGGATCATCTCATATTATACTTAGTTATCTTTGTTTAACAACTCTATCTCCGTTCCTCGCCTCCTTCGCCATGGATGGTCATAATACGTATGTCGCAAATCCTGCGACCCACGACAAGGATGTGAAACATGAAGAGTCAATGTCTATTGAAGATCAAACTTCTTCTCATCCGGCCCCCTTGGCCGTAGACGAGGCGAGTCGTCTACAAGATCTTCAGGCCGCAGTACGCAATCAGGACGACCTGGAGAGGGATATAACCCGTCAAGTATGTGAAACGCTTCTCTCCGGGAAGACTTGAAGTCTCTGATCGCTTTATTAGGCCGACAAGCTACTTAACGAGCAAGCAGATGAGCGGGACATCAAGCGACTGGACAAGACTCTCCAGGAGAAAGAGTATGCCAGACCTTAGTTGGTCCTTCTTTGACCATTAGGCTAATTTATCTGTAGGAAGCTCGAGGCGCAGCTCTTAAGACTCCACCAGCGTGCGTCTCAGCCTGTTGGCACGTCAGCCCGAGTCCGTATCCAAAATGAGATATCGAATCTAGAAACCCGTACGGCTGGTTTGACCAACGACGTAAAGGATATCCAACAACGGATCGAGAGTAGGCGCGAAGGGCAAGAAGCGGGTGGTCCCCCAGTGGGGACGGGTCGCATGCCGAACGAGTCCCGGAGGGATTATTTGATTCGCACAGGAAAGATTACGCCCTTCTCACAAATGGGTACTGGTCCAAATGAAGGTCCTCTAGCTACCCTTCATGATGCCCTTATTGATGCGGAAGATGAACGTGATGAAATGGAAGCTTTGGAGCAGGTCAAAAATCGAACGACAGTCTCGCACCGTAATCTTGTCCGCCCGGGGTTCGATTTCGATGATTCTGCGGGTGATTCGAGCGTGACTACAGAGAGTCAGCAACCCAAGAAGCGAAGGAAGCTTGATAAAGATGTCCGTCGAAGTACCACCGAGTCCGAAAACTTCGATTATGCGGCAGACAGTCTACTCGAAGAAATTCCGTCAGGTGAAGAATCGGCGAGCTATATTGCATCTGAAGAGGATAACGAAGTCAATTCAGAAGATGAAGAGGACTTTTTGCCCGAGGGTTCCACGTCGGGAAAAGCCAAGAAACCTTCAGAGGATGTCGAAGACCTCAGAGGATTGGACGATGGCAACGAAAAGGCATACCAGCACAGACTCCAGCGCTGGGTTACCCGTAGGAGTGCTGCTCGAAAACGTGCATTTTCAGCCAATGCGGTGGCTGCGGTGGCCAGTCTGGAACAGGACGACGAGTGCTTTATGCCGCACCCGACTATTCCAGACGTGGACTACGATAATGGCTATCGTCTACCCGGCGACATCTACCCACTACTATTCGACTATCAAAAAACAGGAGTTCAGTGGCTTTGGGAACTGCAGCAGCAGCAAGTGGGCGGTATCATCGGGGACGAGATGGGGCTAGGAAAGACTATTCAAATCATTGCGTCTTTGGCCGGTCTTCATTACAGCAAAAAGCTCACGAAACCGGCTATTGTGGTTTGCCCCGCAACGGTCATGAAACAATGGGTCACTGAGTTCCACACTTGGTGGCCGCCCTTCCGCGTCTCTATATTGCACACGTCGGGAAGCGGGATGGTCAACATCGGGAATGAAACTCGAAAAGAAGATGCGCTACTCACTCAGACTTGGGATGGTCGTGCAAGCTCCAGTGGACTAAAGGCGGGAAGGAGAGTAGTCAAGCGCGTAGTAGAGGAAGGTCATGTTTTAGTGACTACTTACTCCGGCCTCTTGAGCTATGCGCCTCTTCTGATCCCGGTGGAATGGGGATGTGCTGTACTCGATGAGGGCCACAAAATCCGCAACCCGAATACTGCCATTACTATTCACAGCAAAGAGCTCCGAACTCCGCATCGGATTATACTATCAGGGACTCCGATGCAGAACAATCTCACAGAGTTGTGGTCTCTATTCGACTTCGTCTTTCCGATGCGCCTAGGAACACTTGTCAATTTTCGGAACCAATTTGAATTCCCAATTCGTCAAGGTGGTTACGCCAATGCGTCCAACCTACAGGTGCAGACAGCAGCCAAGTGTGCGGAGACGTTGAAAGATGCTATCAGCCCATATCTTTTACAACGATTCAAAATTGACGTCGCAGCGGATCTTCCGAAAAAGAGTGAACAAGTCCTTTTCTGTAAGCTTACAAGTTTACAAAGACAAGCTTACAAAGCTTTTATTGGCTCCGAGGAAATGCAGTCTATCCTTCGAGGCCGTCGGCAAGCTTTATATGGCATTGACATTCTCAGAAAGATCTGTAATCATCCCGACCTTCAAAGCCATAAACTCTCATCTCATAAAATCGGCTATGGAAACCCCGAAAAGTCCGGGAAGATGCAAGTTGTCAGGTCGTTATTAGAACTATGGAAAGATACCGGCCACAAGACTCTTCTGTTCGCACAACACCGCATTATGCTGGATATTCTGGAAAAGTTTGTTCGGTCGTTATCCGGAATCAAATATCGGCGAATGGATGGCACGACACCTATCTCGCAGCGACAGTCGATGGTTGACGAGTTTAACAAAGATCCGGACTTGCACGTCTTTCTTCTGACAACAAAAGTGGGAGGGCTTGGTGTGAATCTAACGGGTGCAGATCGCGTTATCATCTACGATCCCGACTGGAACCCGTCAACAGATATGCAGGCCCGAGAGCGAGCATGGAGACTTGGACAGAAACGGGAGGTTACGATCTACCGTTTAATGACCGCCGGAACGATTGAGGAAAAGATATATCATCGACAAGTGTTCAAACAGTTTCTTACCAATAAGATTTTAAAAGACCCTAAACAACGTCAAACATTTCAGATGAGCGATTTGCATGATCTCTTTGCTCTAGGTGATGACGAGCAAGGGCCGACAGAAACTAGCAAAATTTTCAACAATGCCGACATCACGTACAAGGAAAACAATGAAAATAGTTCTCGTCGGCAGAGGAAACCTGGCAAAGCCCCTCATCCCGAGAGAGAAGGGAACCCGGACATCCAAAAAGTCGAAGGCATCGCATCGGTTGAGCAATTCCAGGACAACGAGAAACAATCTGACGGCAACGACCATGAAACCTCTGCAGCCACCAATTCAGAGGCTCGTCTCATGCAAGGAATCTTCGCCCGTTCAGGCGTTCATTCCGCACTTGAGCACGACCAAATCGTGAATGGAAAGCGTGTTGTGCGTGCCGACCCCAAGATCATTGAGGCGGAGGCCAAGCGTGTTGCTGCGGAGGCAGCTGAGGAGTTACGCCGTGCAGGAGAAGCCGCTCGGAGTGTTCCTATCGGCACCCCAACATGGACCGGTCAATTTGGAGTCGCTGGACGACCCGATGAGCCATCAATTCGCTCGCCATTTGGTGGTAGTAGTAGCTCTGCAAGACGTTCTGGTGCTGGCCCCTCCTCAGCTAGTATCTTGGCCAATCTGTCTGCACGGACACCTTCATCACGCAGTGGCAGTAATAGCCCAGCCCCAGGGAGAGCTACGAGTGGAGTTGATTTTATTACGATGATTCGAGACTTTATCACCGCTCAAGGAGGAGCAGTTTACACTCAAATGCTGATTAACCATTTCAATCGCTACTGCACCACGCCGCAGCGATCGGCCGAGTTCAAAGAAATGCTCAAGACCATTGCTGTTCTAGAGAAAGGTGGTCGAAATGGACGAGGGAAATGGTCGCTCAAACCCGAGTATAATAACAGGTAGATCTGCTGCCTCTGTGGGAAAAAGCGATCTATGCATTGGCATTGATATATAAGAACTAAAGACGAACAGACCACATGGCGTACCATGGGCACATGCATTTTGTACATTTATGTAATATAGATAGTCGGAGTTAATCTATCTAACGAATAATGTTAGGGCTACACGGGAAGTTAATTCTTCTCTCTGGCTTTAGAGGCAAAAACATCTTCAGTGCTCGGCAGTCCCTTGCCTGATCGAGAAAAGCAAGATCATGAGATTCCGGCGTCATCTCGGGTTTCATCCTTGCCAATAATGGATTCTCTCCATAAATCCATACGGTTCCTACCGCCGAGTTGCCATGACATTCCACATTCGTGGCGGACGTTTCAGGAATTCAAGCCATTATTCATGAAGCGCATTTTCCTTCGGCGACCCACGCGGACTTTCGTCAGGACCAGATTGTCCAGCCAACCAGGGTGGAAAAGGAGCTGCAGCCAGACTGGTGGGTGGTAGCTTAGCATGCAGCGGACCGACAACTGTAAACGACGGCCGGTGGAGATATCTGACTGTCTGGCTCTGGGTCTCGGTCTCTTGCTCCTCCAACAGATGTCCGGCCTGGGTCAATTAAGCTCTGAACCAGAAGGACAGAACACTCAACCCTGATATCAATGGGAGTTTCCACTACGGTAAGGAGAAGAGGCCTTTAAAGTTTTCCGACAGTGAGCCCAGCCCTAGCCACGCCTCCTTGCCACCCTGCATTCCCGCATCCGAGAGCTTCCATCGGCTTTAAAAGAGCAATACCTCGTCTTGAGCTCATGAAGTTTCTCTCACTCTTCAGTTTTTGTGGGGTATTTGTATTGCCTCATTGTGGTTTCTGGTCCATCACTCTTTTTTTGATTCCGTCATGCAGTTCCTCGCCTCACTCGCTTTACTACTTTCTGTGGTGGGTGCGAACCCCATCCAACGCGCGAAAGAAATCGGCAACCACTTCTACCTGAAGACTGAAGACTCCGAAACCGAGTACCATAATGGTCTCTACGTGTACGGATACCACTCTGCCGCGGGGATGAATGATGCAGTTCTCTCTGGGAATGTCGAAGAT
This sequence comes from Aspergillus nanangensis, assembly GCA_015844325.1. NCBI lineage: Eukaryota > Fungi > Ascomycota > Eurotiomycetes > Eurotiales > Aspergillaceae > Aspergillus > Aspergillus nanangensis. Next base: position 31,593 of record VCAU01000123.1, on the reverse strand, counting down.
GCAAGCCCGGCGTTCATGAACGGGACATACGTGCAGTTTGACCTCGACACCCCCTTTCCCTGGGGACTGGTCATGAGCCAGGTCAACTATGCTTGTGAGTTTTGTCTTTTAAAAATTTATATATATATACACCCAGACTAACACGAGCATAGCTTGGGAACCAGTGCAGATCAATGCTGGCTATGGTCAAGATGGTTTTTTTACCAATAGCACAGGTCTCCAGTGGGAGACAGAAGTCGGATTCGGTGGCTGGCTGGGTAAGTTCTATGAAACACTCCCACATCATACGACTGCTTTTCCATCCTGGGTTGTCTTGGGGTGGAGTTATTGGGTCGTTTGCCACGCTCTAGCTAACGTATGTGGGATATAGTTTGCGACTGGTACCACAATGCACCACAATTATTCTTTATGGACCGTTACCGCAAGCCGGTTATTCCCCAAGAGTGCACCAGGGTTTTGCTGAAGCTCGAATACTTCGATCAATAAGGAGTCGCCACTATGACAGATGACGTCGTAGACTGGAATGGTGATTCATAGGGAGGAGATTTTATATAACCAAAGTTTAAATAACGAATTGTGGGGGGAAATAATTGGAGACAGCCTCACTGGATGAGTAGGTGTTTATTATAGTATTTTTTTATTGTCAATGATGAATGACATGACGGAAACCAGTTCCACATTCTATTACTTTTCTTGGAGAGACGATTTCGTCCGTTTTATGACTGGTATAAACCTGACTCAGCAAGACGGGAGCGCGCTGACTATGAATATGCATAACTGCCAAAGTTTTCGGAACGGATTACCTAATCTCATAGGGTCTTAGGGGAATTGATAGGGGCACCCCCAACTTTACTAGGGACACCCCTAATTATGTAATACCGGTGATTATCTAATTTAAAATGATCACGTGTTTCTATCCTTCTAGTTATTCTTTATATAACCTTCGAGTATACCCTACTTTGCCACATGTAGTATACTTGGATAGTGCCTTTTTCCGTATAGATTGACTTTCCTGATCTGGCTTGCGTTTCTTGGCTGCTGGCAAAGGGAACAGAGGCTCAAGGAAGGGAAGATATACTAATATATTTTTATAGAGGCCAGTCCGCCAGAATAGATAAATCTCTATTAAATGAATAGACTCATTCCTTGCTAGTATATCTCTGATTCTATGTGTACAGGGTAGACCTATAGTTTTTAAAAAAATATTGATGCAGATAGTTAGAGATATAAGATCTGTGGCTCTCTTAGCTTTTGCTACTTGCTCACTGATCAGTTTGATAGAATACTGAGAGGTTTTAGTAACGATTTTAGTATATAATAGCTGTAGGGTTATTACTAGCCTTTCAATCTTATCTTTTTAGAGATTATATTTTAAGGTTGTATGCTGTGCCTGTACAGTATATATAATCTTTTTAAATATAATAAGTATATCGCCAGATAAAGTATCTATATACTTTTTTAAGAAGGCATGGGAATCTTCTACTCAAGAGGTTGCTGAATTATCTAGATAAAGATATTGCCGTATTCATGCTACTACAAACTTCTTTTTATGAATTAGTCATGTTTCCTTAATATATCGTAGAATAGATAGGAATGCATGATATCTCTTCTTAATCTCTGATAGTCTTATATTATAGTCATTCTCTGTTGGTGCGTAGATTAGTTGGTTCCATAGCTATAAAAATTCTTGGTGTGTATCACCATTAGTAAAGTATAGCTTTGTATTAGACGTCATATTCTTATTGATATACTATATGCAAAGTAAATGTGGACTATTCGGATAGATAACTTTGATTGCACCTAAAAGAGCTAGGTCACGATCTATACAGATAATTGGATGAAAAGGAAGAGAGTCAAGAAATAAGAAAAAAGATCTTAAAGTCCAGATATAACTTTCTTCTTGCTTATTCTGCATGAAATAAAAAGCAATACTGAAGATTGAATTAGATAGTGATATACTAATAATATATAAAAAAGGTATATTATATCGATTTGTTTTATATGTGCAGTCTAGAATAAATACTCTATTATATTAGTTAGTATATCTAACTGACTCTAGATATGCAAACATAAAAAAGAGGATATAGTCTTCACTATCTTGCTTAATAGTATACTTCTAAGAGTTATCCTGTAGTGTCTTCTGTAGAAATTCAAGAGATGTATTGTTATCAAGCTTCTATCTTTATAAAGTACTTCGGGCATTATAAATATCTCTTGGTATTACTAAAGTCTTAGAATATTGCTTCTTGATCAGAGCCAGGATGTTACGTGGACTTGTTCCAATATTAGATAGACGGACAATCTCTAGGAGATACTACTCTGTAAGCTGACGAGCTGTAGAATGGGCTTCTAGACTATCATCAGCTAGATAATTATAATCTGGGTTCTGAACTTTTAACTCCCACTTATTGTTATCAGAAATCCTCCTTCCATAGAGCCTGAATGAATAATTAATACATCATATACTTGTTAAACAGTATTTCTCTCCCTCTTGAGTATTAATTCGATCATGATAGACCTCTCCTCGATTATAGCCAAGAAAGACGTTCTTATTCGTATTTGATCGATGGATAGTGATGACATAGCCTTGCTAGACCACGGCAGGAATCGCGACTCTCCAGGTTCGACTCGACTCGGGACCGCCAAGACTCAGGTTCCGGTTCCAGGTTTTTGGAATCGCGATTCGACTCCAAGATTTTTGAAGTCGAACCTGAGAGATTCGATTCGAACCTCAGGTTCCACAAACGGTGCAAACTGAGGGAAACCCGTAATATGCATAATTTGTGCATGTTTTGCCTGTATTTTTGAGTATTCTACTGACATGTCTAGTCAAAGATAGAATATACTAGTCAGAAGTGAAGAAAATTAGAAAGAACTAGTTCAAAGAGGCTTTTAGATTCGATGTCTATTAGTTCTATGGCTTTTAATATACAAAGAGGTCTTCATCTCGTCTTACACGCTTTAAAACTCTCCCAGATGTACACCTATAAATACTAAGCTCTCCAAGTAGGCCACTATTATCAGGGAGAGGGATATTATCCTCATCGCCCTCATCATCCTCGTTATCTAGTTGAATAAATGTCCCCTAATTAGTAGGTGGCGGTGTTGCTTCCTTCCTTGGCCTTTTACCAAGGGCACGCTCGCTGGGTCGCTGTAGATGCTGAGATCTCGTATCTAGAGAATTATCTTCGCCATCACTAATAAGATCAAATTCGTCCTTCTCCTTCTAAGCATCCTTCTCTTCTCTTACTGCATGAATCTCTTGTATAGAGAGATACTCTTCAATCAAGATCAACTGCTCTGATTCAACATTAAACCGCGTTGTACACATTAACATCATCAGGTCCTTGATTGTATTCGGTTTCAATGAACCTCAGCGGTAGTGGCAGATATCACGAGCAGAATTGAATAGCCGTTCAACACCAGAACTAGTTGCAGGAGTGAAAAAAACATCTCACGCTAGGCTTGCAAGAATAGGAAATTCGTCCTGGTAGTCTTTTCAGAACACCCGCGGATTAACCAAGCGAGTATCTATTAGAAAGATTAGTATCTAAGAATTGAGAGATAGAGCGTTAACTTACCACTCCCAAGATAACATCTAAGCTCGTCATGAGCGTTTATTTAGGGCTGAATAGCTGTGGTCTTTGTGATAAGCATCTCTAGGTCTAAGACCTGCGCTACCGATATACCATGGGGGCTTGGCTGTGTATCCGAATATCGTTTCTCGTACGAGATAAGATACTTCTCGAGGCTCTTGCGGTATCGGACGTGCCATTTAGGTTCCCATTCGGATATTTAGAAGAATTCAAGCTTGTTCTGAGGCGCCATGATGGTATTAATTATATAGAGATCGTCGCTAATTATATCAGTTGCGCTATAATATTCTGAGAGCTTATCCTTCGCATATAAGAGGGCTTTAAGCATCACAGTTTTTCAGTTAATTTTCTTTCGCGCCAGCTGTGTCTTCGACTTCTCTATGTGGTTGAATAGCGCGTTATAGATGTCGAAGACTGTGTGGATAGTGATATCCTTGCTCTTTGATACGATATTAGTGAAGATAAAGAATAGCTGAGTGATCGAAAGAAGATAGTCAACCTGGCGCCATTCCTCCTGGCTAAGCTGAATATGGAGCTGATTATACTCCCGGCAAAACTTGTTAAAGGTCGACTGTAGCCGTTTCACACGCCGAAGCATCAGAAACGTTGAATTCCAGCGAGTTCGGATATCTTGCATTGGCACGAGCTTCGGTTCTTTCGCCTGGAGCTCTAGGAAACGCTCGCGGCGCTGAGGGCTTTTATTAATATAGATAGCTAGCTTTCGAATTTAGTGTACTGTTAGTAAGAGTAGTAATAAGAGTAATATTAGAGATAATATCTTACCTTGTTTAATGTATAAATAATCTCTTAATTCTCTCGCTGAGAGCTACCTATCTCCTCAGTGAATTCTATCTCTTCCCTATTATTCTTTGGATTGGCTTCCATCTGACTAAGAAACTCCTTCAGACTTAGTTAAATAATATGTGTGATGCATGGTATACGGAGAATTAGTGTCTGGTTCGGTAGCTCAAGCGCCTAGAGAGAATCCCGGATACTCTCTAGTAGTGTAGAGTTATTAGATACGTTATCGGTGGTAATGATTAACACCCTCTCTTCAATCTAATGCTTTTGAAGTAGTTGAAAGAGAATTACACCAAGATTACTGCCAGTATATGTCCCGTGAAGTGGTTCAAAGCCAAGCAATATCTCGCGGTAGTTCTAGTCGTGGTCGATAAAATAGCCGGTAACAGCGATAAAGACCTGGTAAAAGGAGGAGATCTAGCAATCTAATACGATAAAGAGCTTATCACCCATAGAGAGCTTCTGAAGAAGACTCTGCTGTCGTTTCTCGACTAACTCATGAAGCCGGCGGCGGACGGTATACGAGGAGGGGATTTCTGGCATAAATAGAGCGAGCCGGATCATTTCAACTAGAGCGCGAAATTGAGAGTGTTTAATGAGCTGAAATAGTAGCTGCAAGCTAGCGAGAAATATTATCAACCTCTCAAGCCAGGCTTGATGGCTAAAGGATGTTTTTTGCAATACTGATAGTATCTAGGATAAGAGGTTTTAGCATAAATCTAAATAATCGGATGAATCCTCTTATATACCCCATTTTGGATAAGATTTCGAATATCCTTTAATTTTGGCGCTATTTTCCGACAGTTAACACCTTGTGAGAAGTATTTATTCATAAAGAATGTTCCACGATGGCCATCCGCTGGATGATTTAAAGTATAATCGCACGTTTTATATATAACCTTTGGGGCGCCATCTTAGATAGCAGTAATCTGGTGAAAATGCCGCCAATATTCCGCCTAGCGCTTGCTCTCGAAGATATTCCGGTTCCTTCGGCTATCAAAATCTGTCTTTAACTATCATGCAACGAACTCATCATTCATCATCTCCGTCTAAAAAACGAAGTTCTTCTTTCTCAGTGGACCAACGCGCTGTAGAGTATCCGGGGGGTAAAGCGCGAGCAGCGGCCGAGCGAAATTAAAACCAGGTGTAGAAGTAGAGGTCTGGCTATATAAAGAATCAGGATTGAATGACTGAGCGCTATCGAATGAAAGAAACGGAAGGTTATCTAGAGAAATATCCCTAAAGATTGATAAGGGATAGTTATCGGAAATTTAAGAGGTCTGACTCTGTGACATAGTGAATAATGGAACAGAGATATTAAAGAGTATAGTTTTAGAAGAGTCTTACAAGAAGTCTTCTGAGTACTAACAAAGGTAATTAGGAGAATCAAGGGGATATAGCGGTCTACGCAAGCTGAATAAGGGCGTGAATACATCAATTTAAATATAGACTGGTCTATCTACCGCTACACGTAACAATTGGCTACTATACGCTACACCGCCAGGTTCCTTCAGGTTCGAACCTGACGGAACCTGAATTTGAACCTGACATACCCTGACAGAATCTGGATTTAAACCGGATCGAACCTAGATCCTATCCCTGAGACTTCTGAAGGCTGATTTTGCCTAAGTATGCTAGTTAAGGCACATAGTCAGGTCGCTTTAGGAAAATAGAGGATATTAATATTGAGAAATTCAGCTTTCAGAATTTAGAGTGGTTTTTAAGACCTACTACTTTAATTTAAGCTTAGTATTAGCTAGTGCTACTAATGTACCGCGCATGAGTATTTCTTGAAAGAAATCTTCATGGGAATACTGATGTAGTACTCGGTGCAAAATATATTTTTTCTACCCCATACACTATATCACCTACGATGTCCAGTCCACCTAGTCACTAAGAGTCTGATTAAGACTCAATCAAAGACCAGGTAGGTAATTTGATACTAAAGAATCTATATACAAGAATATTTCGTTTAATTTCATGGCTAAACTCGCTATACTATAAGATTAGTAGACATAGTGACCAATACAGATGTAGTTAAATAACAGTAAAAAAAAGAGATAAATCAGCATTTTATCCATCCGAAATAGGAAATGTCTTGGCAGAATTATGCCATTCAGGTTCTGTCAGGTTCGAACCTGAGTCGAACCTGATAGAGTCGCGATCCGACTCAGGTTCTAAAAGTTAGAACCTGAAAACCTCAGGTTCAGGTTCGAGGTTCCGACCTTTAGAACCTGAGTCGGACCATGCCGAGGTCTAAGCCTTGCGAAAGAGCATGCTCACGTACTGAGGCTAGAAGCAGCTCTCTGCTTTCAAAGACCTGTTCAATAGGGGGTTCCATTGCTTAAAGAGATGAAAACAGTGGTTGTAGGAAGAAACTAAAATAAAGAATGCAGTTGCTATAGATAAAGGATGTGATCATTTTAAATTAGATAATTACCGGTATTACATAATTAGGGGTGTCCCTAGTAAAGTTGGGGGTGCCCCTATCAATTCCCGGGTCTTAGTTATGATTTTTATGATTATTGCCAATAGTTCATCTCCTTTCGGTTGCGTCGATCATTCTGGGTGATCACCTGGGGAGATTTGGTTTTTATTTTTTCCCTTCTGAAACCTGGGGAGGGATGATACAATATACTAAACACCGAGATATATACAGCATGTAATTAATATTCGATCATATTCTACTACCTCACATAGTGTTGAATTCCAGTCTATGTACTAGTGCGTAGGAATTAATATGGCGGAGGGGATATAAATAGCGCCGGTGTCTCACATGGGGTTCCCGATAGGGCTAGTCCCTGAGCATCCCGCCTCCTGCGCTTTTCATCCGCTTCACTCGATCTGTTGTTTTTTTTTTCCCTTCCTCTCCCACTGCCATCTTCATTGTCGTTATCATCTTCATCGTCCGTTCGTTGGATATTGTAATCCTTCTGATGCATTTCTGCGCTTCATAACTCTCCCTGTTTCGTTACACTCTCGTCACTCGCTTTGTTTACCTGCCAGCTCTCGTTCAGGGTCCATCCCGTTAACCACATCAGACAATCCCCAGTTCTGCTATTCGCACTCATCACAAAGAGATTTACAATTCAAGGACGAAAGACACCCTGGTGGTACTATATACCGTCATCCGCATTTTGTCATCGATCATCGGCCCATTACCGCAAGGCTCATAAAGGGTCAAGAATTAGCCTCGGTCTGAGTTGGGATCAGGGGATCATATTATCTCCCGCATTCTCATCCATCGTATCGACTGAAACGCTCCCCTATACATCTCATCATGCGGTCGTTTGCACTCATATCACTCGCATACCTTCTATTCCTGCTGGGAACCGTCTCAGCATGGCCATTTGGCTCGAATATGGCCCAGGGTGGACTCGTTAAAAGAGCCGGTAAGCAGGAAGCCTCGCTCACCAATCCCCAGTCATCTTTGCTCAAGTTAAACTGACCAAATTAGAAACTACCGCAGCCGAAAGCGCAACCACCGGCGCTGCTCCAACAACAGGTACCACAGCTACCAAGACTGATTCTGCTAAGGACTCTAAAACGACTGGCACAGCTACAGACAAGGAAACCGGCAAAGAAACTGGCACCCGGACAGGCAAAGAGACCGGCAAATCCAGCAAGACCCATGAAGCTACCGAGACCTCGATCGACCCCCGTTTACCCGCCGGCGGCATCTCAATGATGACCCCGTCCCTCGGAGCCACGACCTACTTCAAGGTGGGAGACTTCGTGACCTTCGCCTGGAACTATACCTCTCTGGTCGTGACACCGTCAGCGGTCAACGTCATTGCGTCTTGCAGCCTCAACAGCGCCACCTACACCATCTCGAGTAACATGAGCGTCCAGGAGACTGGGAAGGTTATTTGGGATACCGAAAAGTATCAAGCAAACGCTACCATTCCGCTGTTGACCGCGACATATACTCTGATCGTCTATGACGCAAACAAGTCGATCGGAGACACAGCCCCTGCTGGACATCTTAGTTCGCAGAACAACCAGTTTAATTTCGGAATGTACCTGAGGCAGTCTTACACTCCCCTTGGCGGTAAGATCCATGATACCCGATTCCTTTCCCAGGACACATATTGATTAACATGATTAGATTGGTATTGTTCCACCTGCAGCGGTGCTCTCTCTGACGCCGAGCGACAGGCGCTCAAGTTTGCCGTCGGAATGGCTGTCATTACCGTGGCCTCTTTCACCTGGTTTGCCGGTGGAGTGGGCGTATTCTCGACATGATTGTGTACAGTTGGTGATGAAATATTGATGATGCATTCATAGTAGTAGTTGCATTGAGCCAGCGATTTCGTTTTATTTTCAGTCATGATCGATTATCTATTTTACAGGGTCTGGAATTGGCGTTGGGTTCGAAATTGCGTGTATGGTTTTGGGAGATCTTTCTCTTAATTTTGATTCTACTGTTATCTAATGGGGGACTGCTCAACAGCGGGATTCTATGTAATTTCTTTCTTTCTTTCTTTCTTTCTCTCTCTGTTTACCTTTCTACGACAAATGTGCTTGTTCTCTTAGATGGGAGATCTGTCGATATGTACCTGGTTCAGCTGGTCCAAGGTTAGGTGGTATAGGAGGTAGGTAGTCTAATGTAACGAACAAACAAGTCATGACAACCGCAGTATTTACATCCAATCACAAGCAAACCGAGCTTATGACAAAGACACATACGCCGTGCATGTGCATGTTCTTTGTCTTCGCCGATTGCAGGCTTTACGTAGATAATGGGAATGGCGTACAGGGGACAGTTGGGGTACAACGATCAGTCCGATCATGAAAGATTCTAACCGTGGTTAGACATCGAATGCATGCATGTATACATCTAGCGTTGGCCATGCACGTCAAAAGACCTTTATTCCCATAGGCAAAAGCATATCTATCAAAGCAACCAGATGATTATCCCGACCACGCCCGATCCAAATAAGCCCAAGAAGAAGATCGTAAACACAAGAATATAAAGTAGAAGATGTTAGTGTGTATTCCTCCCTACTCTATATTCCTCTCAATTCATTTATCTCCGGATCACATTCCATATCATCACACCATATCATCACACCCATTCCAACCAAGCCCGCCCAGACCAGAAAAAAACCCCCCAGTCAACCAATGTCTCCCCGGCTAGCCTGGATATGGCCCAAAGATCCCCGGCCCAGAAATCCAACTCACTGGCCACGAACCTGGCGTCTCCGGGACGTCCTAACCAACAAAGGTCCAGATATACAGGTTGGGAAGATCGGCGATAGACAAAAACCCCAGGAGGAGCACTGGTCACGTTGGCCGCGAGGAGAACAGCAAACGGCAGATAAGGGTAAAGGGAGACCCTGTTCATGCGATTCCTGCACACAGGAGAGGGAAATGACAGATGAGGATAAAGAGACACCCTGTTCATGGTATTCCTGCAGAGAGGAGAATGAATCGAGGCAGATGTTGAAACACGCCAAGGAGAAAAGGTCGAAGACAGTTGATACGCCACGCTTATTTCCCGGGACCTCTCGTCGGGGATCAGCTGAGCGGTACGATTTCCGGACACGGAAATACGTGGTCCCGGACTGTGGAACTTGGAGTCAGGTTGAGTACTGTTATGGGAGAGGGGGCGTGAGCCATGTTGTTCCGCAGCTGTACTGGGATCGCGATGGAGAAGTGTATCCGGCATGGTACTGGCATGATTTTATGTATGGGGAGAGTCTCTGTGAAGGTAGATAGATAGGTATACAGGCGGGCAGGGGGGAAAAAAAAAGAAGAGAAATTGGATAGGCGGGGTGGAATGGAATGGGAGATGTGCGTAAATCAGACGCAGGTTGGATGGCAGGCTTCCCATATTGGGGGTTGGGAATCGAGTTGTTGTTTCTGTTGGCGGATAGTGGGAAGGTTTGCTGCATTGTCGGTCATTTTGTTGCATTTCACACAGGGAGTTTGTTTAATGCCAGCATAGGCAGATATCATGTCCTAAATCAAGTAATTAGCCAATTCCACTCCTGTCGTTTTTGGTTGAGTTCCAACCCCCCCAACTCACTAGTAGATGTGCGAGATCCCACTTTCGCGCCCGTGAATTTACACACTCTGCCACCGCAGCCTCAACCTTGCTCAGATGTGATCCGGGGACAGATCCCATCTCGACCTTCCAGTCCGGGACGGGATTTTCACCCGCGCCACCAACCATCTGGACTCTGAAGGTCATTCCCGCCTTGATTAGAACGACGGCAATCGTCGCCTCGTTTCGACTAGGAACAACCCGCACGGCAGACCCGTCGGCCTTCTGCACGAACCCATCCACGATAGCCTGCCAGCCTCCCTCCGTTGCCTGGATCTGGGCACGATCCTGCTCCTCCTGAGTCTGTCGTTGCAGCTCCTTCTTCGCCTCTTCTCGCTTCATCAGGTCGTCAAGAACGGCTTCATAGTTGCGGTCCCAGACCCCAGTCGGCTGGAGCATGCGGCCACCATTTCGCTTGATTTCCGCTTCGATGTTTTCCCACATTGCCTTCATATCGGCACTGCGCCACATGTTCTGGAACTCAGTCACCTCTGCGACACCGCCACGCGCTGCGTCGGAGAGCTGGTCATACAGCATCTGCGGAGATTTGGGCACTGCACGTCCGGCCATGGCTCCCGGGTTCACGATGGGAACCAAAGGGTCGAGCAAGCGATCCGGGAGCAGGGTCCGGAGTTCGTGGATCTATCACTCACATTAGATAATGGGGGCAGGTTTGAAATGGGTCGATGAGAGTTGCGCACCATAGCTTCCATTTTTTGCAGTTTAGCTAGCGACGATACAAGCTGCAGTTCCGCTTCGGAGATCTCCGTCGGGACCTCGACCGTTGGCGCCAGATTGGGATTGAGCAAAGGCATGGCAGGCTCGTTCTTGGTGATGGCCGAGCTGTTGGTTGGCATGTCGTTTGTGTTGACTGTTCCCATCGGAGTCATTTTCGAATTGTCCGGGCCCTGTGTAGAGGCTGGAGCTGGCACAACCTTTGTAGGATCATTAGACGATGGAATTTTCATTTTGGGGATCACGACTGCTACTCTAGGATACTGCGTGGATTGTGAGTGGTCGACCATTGTCGAAGGCCACTAAGCCAATACCTTTTTTGCAACTGGAGGTTTTTTGGGGCCTTTGTAAAGGCTTCGGAAGACTGACAGTCAAGTGCACGCAGGCTGGATGGTGCTTGTTTCGGCAGGCTAAGGCAATTGCGCTACAGAGGGTCTGGAAGAAACCATGGGTCTGAGTGATCAAAGGTTGCCAAAACTTCAGTGTATTCTCAGATCGCCATGCCATGGAGCTCGGATTGTGAAGTACAATGTACCAAGAAGAGTGTTGCTTTCATTCGACGTTAGGTTGTCGGTCGATGTTTGGTTATGTTTATGGCTCCGATGACTCAGCATGTGTTGCGCCACCCCATGTCAAGCCACGTGTGGCGCATCAATCCGGGGTATAGAATACGGAGTAGCTATTATTGTGATTATATTCGAGTTACAAAGTACATCAATAGAAACTCCACTATATTCTGGGTCAATATAGTCATGAAGTTGACTCTACAGCCATACCCAGATGAAATGTCAAATTGTTAATGCTTTTAGCCTTTTACATATAAACATAGTATATCCAAAATATATTGTTCTTCAACCATGGAAATCATAAACTCCAAAGGAGTAGTCTATCATCATCCTCATCATACATTAAGCACCAGATCGGTAGAGTCGGATATTGACTCCCGCATCATGTGACATCGTGAGATTTGATTGAATGGCAGGCTGCACCAAAGTAGGATCGGCATTTTCCAACCTATCAAAGTGTTGGATCAGCCTAACCAATGTATAGCTGGCTTCTGTCAGGGCATATTGTTCTAAATGCAGCCGAACCGATTAGTATTCCGATCTCAACACGTTTTCTTTCTCCATTGAACATAGAGTTGACTTACGACCAAGACAAATTCGCGGCCCTCCGTTGAACGGAAGATAGTCCCAGCCACGTCGCCCGTTCTCCTCCCAGCGCTCTGGCCGGAATTCGCGCGCATCGGGCCCGTAGAAATCTTTTCGTCGGTGCATTGCAAAGACACTATAGGTAACGACCATGCCCTTCGGTACAAAGATGGGGGATCGGCCATCCGGACCGCCACCGACGGGAAGAGAGGTGTCCTTCTGGGCGACGCGGAAGTTCAATGGTACGGGGGGCATGAGGCGGAGGACTGGGAACGTTATTAGGTTTCCGATTGAGACCCAAAAAAAAAAAAAAGAAAAAAGAAAAAAAAGTAGGAAATGCTCACCTTCGTTGAGTACATAGCGCAGATAGGGGATATCTTTCAACTTTGTCTGAGTGATTTCAAATTTAGGATTCTGAATGTCACCAAATTCATCAATGACAACCTGACGCAGTCTCTTCCACACATTCTGGTGGCGAGTGAGGAAGAAAAAGGCCGAGCTGAGAAGACTGGCTGTGGTGTCACGGCCAGCTAAGAGGATGTTCAGCATGTTATCGCGTAGCACCTTGGGGTCGTCATTGTCAGCGGCCAGCGCCTCGGCGAAAATGTACCGGCCATCTTTATTGCCCCCATTCTTCTTGTTTTCAATGGCAAGACGCACGTAGTGGTCTACTACCTCGTGGACACGGGCGTTGGCGTCGCGGAATTCCTTAGGATTAACCAACCAGTAGAAATTCATGGCCCTAGAGCGCGCGGCGAGCCAGTCCTGGGCCGTATTGAACGCTTCGGCGAATCCCTGTGCACCACCGACGGAGGACTTTTCCAATAGTCCGGCATCCTTGGAAGTGCCCATCGAGTTCACTGACTCTCCGAAGAGGAAGTGTGTGGCCGAGTCGATAGTCAACATGAAGAAGAGTCTTTGGATATCAAAGCTGGAGCCATCCTTGGGGACTAGTTCAACCAGGCTAGAAATATGGCCGTTCATGAGGTCCAGATCCGCCACCTAAGTACATTATTAGCTGAGTACAAAATCGTGTCGTTCCAGGCGAAGAGCGGTGCCCACCTGATCTCGCGTAAACTGAGGCCGCAACAATCCACGCGCATGAGACCAGCCAGCGCCATCCAAGGTAAAGATGCCATCACCCATCAATGGCAGGAACTCGCGGTGTCGAGTGCCCAGGCTGAAATCGTTGAATTGCGTCGCCAATAAAGCCTTGAGATTGTCCGGATCGATGGTGGAGATGATCCTCTTGCCAAGGGCCACCTGGGTGAAAGTTGGCCCATAGATGTCATACTGGTCGGCGATATACTCGACCCATCGCTTCTCTTTGACTGCCTTGGCTAGACGAAAAAAGGTGGATATACCCAGAAAGCTGGCAGCTCCGGGACGAGCAGGAAGGCATTGAAGGGATTTTGCATGTTTCCGCTGACTGTAGAGCTTCTGTATGTATTGGAGTACGAAGAAGGTGACGTACAGGGCGCCAATGACTGCAACGGCGGGGGTGGCCAACATGGCGGCGATTGAGGGACGTATATGGATATATGTATAGGTGTATCACCCCGTGAAGTCGGTGTTGGGATACATGAGGTTGGAAGGAGATTTATTTATTTATAAGAATACGGTCATCGCCTCGGTAGGAACGCATGTGAGTCTCGCCCAAATAATAATAAGAATGACGCCAAACTAGAAGATCGCAAGCATGTCCCAATTGGGTTAGATATGCAGCTGACATAATCGCAAGGATGTTCCGACTAGGAAAAGCGTAAAACGTCGCCAGCCGATGACGTCATCCACGGACGGATTATTCCTCCGAAGTCCATCACTTCTTCTGCCCGAAACACTTCAACCACTCCTTCAACGCCTGCTGGAACAGATCGCGTGACTCCTGGCCCGCAAATGCTTGGAAGTCGAAACAGTGTTCGGCCTCCCCAATTATCTGCCCAAAAATCACCCCCCCGTTGCTCTTTTCACACTGCGGAATGCTTTTCGTCCACGCTCTATCTTGAGGCGCCATGGGTTCCTGAGACAGAACCGTCAGGGTGGTCCATGGGTCAAACTCACCCACGCTAAAGTATGTGTTTGATGGCCGGATGCTCCATCCGCCGAACTCATTGTTGGTGGCATCTGCACGTGGCTGCGCAGGGAGAATTCCTTTTTTCACGGCCTCTGAAAACTGCATGTTGCAAATCTTTTGCTGGTACGCGAGGGTCTGGTAGCTCGACACCAGTGCGTGTGGTCCGAAATTATTGCTTTGGAAGTATCCATACTCGGTGCAGTACTGCCAGGTCCAACTCAAGCTGTCTGAATCCGTGGGAAAGCTCTCTAGCTGACAAGTGCGAGGACGCTTCTGATCAAGGCCCTTGCAATTCGTGGCCAAGTTATAATTGACCAGCGGTGTCGTCATATCCCACGATGCCCATCGTTCAGCCACATATTTACCGCCATGCGCCGCGGCAACTCCCTCTGCACCAGCGGTCTTGTTGGTCATGGGATCCACCTCCAGCCAGTTACAAAAGTCCTGAACGCCCCCCTTTATCCCCGCCGCGATTCCGTTGGATTGGAAAGTGTCGAAAACGCGTCCCAGCGCCGCTGTGAATGCTTCATTGTTGTTGACCTCGGCCCCATCGCCGAAGAAGAGCTGCTTTATTGTGACCGCTGTGTCATTATTTGCTAAGTTGCTGTCGATATATTGCCACGCGGCCTGCACATCTTTGGTGCAATTTCCGAGTCCGTATGTTACCATCCCACGGTAAACCTGCTCAAAGTACACTCCCATGTCGACTTGTGCTTGAACAGGAGCCGATGAGGAGAAGGCGGCATATACCGTGTCTGGGTACTGGTTCCGCAGCACAGCTGCCCGGTTTCCGGCATATGACCCCCCAACCACAACCCATGGAGTGCCTTCAGGCGTCAAATCCACATCTGGTTGTGCGGCATGCGTAAAGTTCTTTGCGAAATAAGGGATGTCGTCGATCGCTTGCCTCGTAGTGAGATACTTGAACTGTTCGGGAGTTGTGTTTGAGTTGATCGGGTAAGGAAGGGATCCACCATAGTATCTAGAAGGGGTCAGCGTTTGCTTCCTTCGAAAAATTGGAAATGATATTTACCGATGTTCCCAGACGATGCCCATCGCTTTAAACTCTTGGAGCATTTTTCTGAAGAAGGACTTCTCTGATGTGAGATGAAAGGTATAGACACTTCCGTTCGCCTCTCCGCTGTCAAATACCATAATTGGGCTGCCTGGTGTGTAGAATTTATCGTACACCCAGTATCGATTTTGGTATGTTCCAACTGTCGGATCGCCATGGTCAATAGGAATCTGTATCACAGTCAACTTATCGTTACGGTAGACACAGGGGACATCTGGAAGGCGTACAGTGACATATTCTGGCGTCACAGTCGGGTCCTCCTTCGGCAGATGAGATATCGAGTCATGAAATGATGTTGTGCCATTGAGGATTAAATTCGGATCCACCCCGCGCTGAGCCGACAGTCGCAAATCCTGCGCATAGCGAGATTCTCTCATTCCTATGTTCATACCCGCTGTTGGACCCATGAGGGTGGTTAGCGTCGTCGCTAACAAAGATATATGTGCTCGCATAATGGATGTCTGATCGGATCCAAAAACAAAAACAAAAAATCCACCCGACAGAAAAGCGACCAGCGACTAGCACTGGATGTGAAGAAGAAAGTATGAATGGCGCACGCTTATATGTATGTACGACGTGGGAGAGGTCAGCCAACAAAGTCCGAGATGCTCCCGGAAAATGATGCCCAGGACGCTGCCATCCCTACCATAGCAACTTTGGGAAGCTACAATGGAAGATGACGAATCAGCAAAGTAAAGCAAGCGGTACGTTGTGCGCCGCCGCCTGTTTCAGACAAATCTCTCGCCATGGCCGTATCACGGAAACGGGCCTGAAGATCCTGACCTCCAAAGATTGGGTGCCTTGCTTCCAGAACATAGTGTGGAGAGCTCTTCCATGGATCTGAGCGAATCGGTTTGTGGCGCTCTTGGAGACCCTGTCGATCACTGCCTGCCGTGGAATGCATCTGCAATACTGCGCAAGGAAGTCGCTATGTTGCTCAGCCCCCTTGAGGAATTCGGATTCCGCAAACACAAACAATCTGCGAAGAAAATAGCATTCGTCCTTTAATAATTCCATGACGCTATTTTCGCTAGTATTGGACAGTGAGATTGCGTTTTTTACGTGGGTTCCGTTCCCATGGAATCCAGGATTCTTCATTTTTCTCTGTTAAACATGGCTTCTAAACGCAACCTGAGCTAATACAAGGTATTTCAGTTTAAATGTTTCCTAGGCTTGATAATCCCAATAACTTAGGTACTTACGTACCTACTCGCACAACGTGCACTTGATTCTTATTGCTTCGAAGATCAAAGCATGAAACACAGAGATTTTTTGCTCAAGTATTCCCTCAGCGTAGGAGTATTTCTCATCGCATACAAGTTTTCTACAACAGCTTGTCTGCGATGACCACATGCAAAACCCAAAAGTGCTTTAAATCAGAAACTTCTCCAACCCTGTAATCTACACGAATGTGGCAGCTCGGATAACAGACCAGCTTTCTGAATGCGCCGATAACCTTAGCGTCTCCACCAAGAAATGGCTCAGCTCCTGCTCAGTCTGCTTATCGCAAAGAGACCTATTAGGTTGGTCATTTTGTTCCAATTTCCTCTTAACACTCGCCAAGGCCAGCGAGGCCGTCATGTTGGAATTGATAAATCCTTCGCAATGCGGCCAAGATAATAAAGTGTGAATTGCCTCCAGCTGAACCAGGAATTGCGGACACCTAGACGCCACCACATAAAGGATTGCAATGACACCATAGGTGAGCGAAATCGTGGGAGGGTTTGATAACTGGGCCATGAAATGCTGGCAGGCTGATAGAAGCGTCACATAATCAGGGATCATAGAAGCAGGCGCCGGTTCATCCATTAGACAGGTTTCCAAACTGAGTATCTGGCCAAGACATTGGAGCTGCAGAAGGTCTAACGCCTGGAGTTCCTTATAATTGGCTTGCGTGTCGTACTCACTGCGAAAGTTGTCGATCGATCTCCGGAGACTTTTATAGTTAGAAAGCAACCAGGTTTGCTTGTGCCAAAGGTCACCGTAATTTGCTGCTATTTCCACATTGGAAAGTGGCCAGCAATTGGCAAGAAACGGTATACCTATACTTGTGAGGCTATCCACACTTTGCTTCACATCGTGCAAGCTTTCCAAGGTGAGCAATGGAGGATGATTGGGCCAGCACTCTTCGCGCTCATCATTTGAAAATAAGAACGGCTTCCCCAATCCGAAATGCGAAGATTGAATATCGAGCCGTTTGAAGGTTTCCAGAAGAGCCGGGTCAACAGCTTGTACCTCTGGGATTTCCTTCAAAATTTGCAGACCACCCCTCAGATGCTGTAATGCATTTTCATATCTGGCCCAGATCAGGTCCGCCAGTGCAAAAAGCAAGCAGCACAGCAGTAGCGTTTCGCGAAATTGGGGGTCCTCGGAAGCATTTCGACGAGAAAGGTAGAAAAAAGCTCGAGATCTTTGCTCGAGCGCAAACTTCTGATGGGCATTAGTTAGGTTCTCCCCGGATAAGCGCATCTTATTCTGGATCGATTCTTCGTGGAGGGCGCCGAGCATCACAGCCGTGTGGTAAACCGCGCGGTCCGCGAAACTCAACTGTGGTACCCGCTTCTGCCAGAACGACGAGTCGAAAAAGGCCCCGAGGTTCGAAAGAGAGCAATGAATGAAGTATGATAGACATCGCCTCTCATCCGTGGTGGTCAGCCAGTCTAAGCGGACCGCAACGTTTACCCGACAACTAGCGGCAATTTTCCTGCCACGTAGTCTTGAGATGTCGTAGCCGTCGCAGGTGCGCTTCGTGGAGACGCAATTATTGCAAACGCCAGGAGCTTCGTCACATTTGATGTGTCGAGCACTGCCTATCTGGTCAGCCAGGAGCTTCTGACACAATGTCTTTCAGGACTCTCATCTTCTTACCGGCATGTGCGGCACCCCGTCAAAGACCGACCGACAAAATTCCTGCGGCGTTTGGCTAATTGCATGCCGCACACAAAAGATCATATGTAATAGCAGAGCTCCACAAGCGCTTGTCTGCGAAGGATAAGGAATTTTTGACGCAGGGGAGATGAATAAAGAATATTTGGAGATAGGAGGAATGAGGAATCCCGCAGGAAGGTGAGGCTGAGGGGGTGGGGTAAGCTTAGGGCCGACCCTGTTTGTGTATAGCAGCTGAACAGTCGGACGTACAGATTTTCTTTCATAAATCTCTCGAATTTCTCAGGAAACTTTCAATTCTTTAATAGTAGCACCGACGACATACATGAGTCTGAAATTCCCATTATACTCCCCTTGGGACCGCTTCGTATAGAGCCTTCCCCATAGTGGCATTAAATTCAAATCTCCAGACCTTGACAACCTCAAATCCTCCTCTTTCAAGAAGAGAAATCCACTGCGGCTCTGTCCGGTCCAAAGACGAAAACGCCTCCATCATGTCCTGGTCGATAGCGGCCGAAATCCTGGAAACATCCGATTCTGGAATACTAAACTCATTGAGGAGCAAAATCGAATCCTCGGCCATGGCCTCTCGAATCCGGGCCAGAGCTTCGAGTGCTTGCTTATCAGGCCAGTCGTGCAAGACCGTACGCAGGTAGTAGGCTTTGGCACCCTTCACTGGCTGCGGGTCAAACATATCGTATGTCATGGCATCGATCCCTTCAGGGAGCGGACTTTTGATGTCTCCTATCACACTGGGGATATCTTGGACCACCAACTTGCCGGGAAGATGGGGGAACTTTTGGTTGAAGGTCAACATATCATGGCCAACGCCACCACCAATGTCCACAATCAGAGTCCTGTCGGTGGAGACTTGGAGTCTTTCTTCGACGGGGAAAATCTCGAACCACTCCGACTCGCCTACCTGGCGGTTCATTGTCATGACCGAGTTGAAGGCCTCTTGGTCGGCTGGGTGGTGGGATAGCCAACTGAAGAAATGTTCCTTCGTTCCATGCGCATACTGGAAAGGCGCATCGTAAGCATCACTGGGATTGACGTAGCCTCTCTCTTCGAAATACTCGTTCAAGAAACTAGTGGCTCTCATGTTGAGGTAGCTAGAACATGCAGCATATGTTAGTGTTGGCCGACCAGGTTCAGGGAACAGTTATCAGCCAGCGTCACGTACAAATGTTTAACGCAGGCACCCACAGGCGAGTCATCTGCTAGTTGCAATGCCAACGCTGAAGGTCGGTATCTGTCGCTATCCACCTGAGTGAAAATGTCACATGCATTAAGATGACGCATGATACGAGCTTTGGGGGATTTATTCGTTAGCACATCGGCATTTTCGACAAATTAGGGGAGCTCGCAGGAGAGTACCAATGAAAACATACATAGAAGTTCCTTGTCGCCTTTAGTCTTTGCATTTAGATCGTTCAATGTCATCTCCTTGGGGTCATCTGCGTGAAAGAATGCATTGAAGATTCCCATGCCTTGGGCGACTCGTATGCAACTGAGAGCATAAGGCTGAGAGACAAATTAGGTTGTCATGATCTTATAGGACTGTTGCATTGTTTCTTACCGCAGTGCAGAGTTTGATGATAGCCAGGTTAGGGGGTTCAAGCATGACACGGAGTTTGTCCATGGAGCCCAACAGTTGTACGACGGTCTCCATTTCGATGTTGTCGGGGGATGGTGGGCTGTTCAATGCCTCTGTCACTGCGGACAGGGCGTGCTTGAAGGTATCACCCATTTTTTAGGACTGCGTCGCTATAACCTTTCGGGGGTAAAAAGTGATTGTGTAGTGGGTTTTATCCAGAAAGGTGAGTATACGTAGCATCCTTTATACTCCGTACTTACTTTCAATTAACTCATAGCTAAGCCTCACATGGTTGGCATCAAGGCTTGTCAGCAACCACCCCACATAGTGAGACTTTTGACACGGTTGAGCCAATGACCTTTTCCTGCTGTGGACTTCTCAGCCCCGGGGGCCCCACTACAAATTTGGGGGCTAATTTTGTAGAGATACATGATTGGTTTCCTTGGGCTAGACATGTCTGTTAAGACAAGTGGGATTGACGAGAAGAGAACGACTAGCTCTTGTCGGGCATCCTCTGTTCCCTTTTCTGGTGCAGAGGATGAAGAGGGTTCACAAGCTTTCCGAAAAGAGCGCAAAAACTTTTGAGAATTATTGATTAATCTCGTAGGAAAGGACAAGACGTTGATTATATCAAGGCGATAGGCAGACCATGTAAATAAGCCTTGGAATGTTCATTACCAGCGTCAAATATGTCTAGGGTGAGCTCTCTATTGTGTTTGAAAACCCCCCTACTATACGTCAATTTAGTAGGAATTCTCTGTAGTATGTACGAGCTGGGTAACCCCCAAAACCACTTACGTGCCATATGCATGAAGGAAAGAGTATCATATAACCAAATGTGCTGGGAAATAGATTGGCCTGGATCATGTCCTTCCCCCCAATCTAACTATCTCACGTGTTATTGTTGTACTTGGAATTCTTGCAAAACATGATTGGTCCGGGAATCACCAATGATAACGATGGAAGTCATGGAATATCAACCTTAGGCTTAGACATTGTCCCCGCCAATCATTGTATGGCGTTTGTTCTAAGCAATCCCATACGTTGGGAAAACCAAAATTGACAATGAGCTTATCCAGGGACCAGAACCCACCACAGTTCCCCTCAGTGAGCTGAATCCCTTCTCCCGTCTTGCTGATGGAGCTGCGCGGATGTACAACCAGTGGAGTGAGTAGTTTTGGCCAGAGACTGACGAAATTGGATTTATATGAAAGTTCTCAAAAGTTAAGGAAATTGTTGATCTGATGGAATGTTATAGCACTATACTGTTTTCGATGCAATAAATTGGATAATCCCTAATAATATATGACCCCGCCATTGAGAGACGTAAGTCCGATACTCCACTGTCAAAATGCGGTACCTATCGATCATCCATCCCCACATGAACTAGTGGAGTAAGGCCATGTACAAAATAGGGTTCAAAATAAACCCAAGAAGTGCGCCATAAAATTAAATCTCAAAAGTGAGGCTCATGAAACTCCAACCCCGTAGAAATATCTCCGAATTTCGCTTTACAAAGGTCAAAAAAGTAGGTCGCCCTAGGAGCCCAGGGAGCCACATCACCACATTTGGGCAGGTTTTTCTCCCCCTCAGAAATGTAGGTCGAAGTAAGCCCCAACAAGGGCTTATTCTGCATCCCCTCACATCCTCGGAGACGGGGAACGACAGTCTCATATCCTCCCCGCTGCATCTGTTTCGCCAATCTGCAAAATAATTGGGCAGTAGCATCTGCCCCCAACGTCCATGACGCATTGATGTATCCCAAGGAAAAGATGAAATTAGGTACGTCTTGCACCATTGCATTGTTCCAGGCATACTTGGTGCCAATGTCAATGGGATTTCCATTCACAGTCACCCGCATCCCGCCGAACGCTTTCAAGTTCAACCCTGTAGCAGTGACGATGATATCTGCTTCCAACCGCTGTCCGCCATGCAGGAGAATTCCGCCCTTTTCGATCTCTTTGATTGTTCCAGTCGCGACATCGGCTTTACCCTCGCGCAGGGCTTGAAAGAAATCACCATCGGGGCAAAAGCAAAGACGTTGATCCCAGGGGTTGTAACGCGGGGTGAAGTGCGGGTCAAGAGGTATGTTCTTGGGCAGTTCTTTGGCCATGCGTTTTCGAATCATGTTTCTGGCGACAGTTGGAAATGTCCGACAGAATTTGTACATCAAGGCACCCCAAACCAAGAAGAAGAAGCGCCTGAAGTAGTAGGTCCAGGACTCTGGAAGGAGCTTGTTAAGCAAGGATCTGGCTCGTGAGTTGGCAATCGGCATGATATATGTCGGGCTGCGCTGCAACATGGTGACATGTGCTGTTTTCTGGGCAATCACCGGCAGAAGCGTGACGGCAGTTGCACCGCTGCCGATGATAACCACTCTTTTGCTCTGGTAGTCCAGGTCATTGGGCCAGAACTGAGTATGAACCACAGTACCGGCGAAGTTCTCCGTCAGCCCTGGAATATTCGCCTTCAACTCTTGTTCGTAATCGTAGTATCCTGTTCCCATAAAGAGGAACTTGGCCTGCATTTGACGCATGCTGTGGCCATCGCTAGCCGAAACACTCCATCTCTGAGTCTTATCGGACCATTGTGCACATGATACTTTCTGCTGCAGTTGAATGTGTTTGTCGATCCCCGTTTCCGCGATCGCCTCGCTCAGGTATTTCAGTATACTCCCCGCGTCGGCGATAGGACTTCCTCCGGTCCATGGTTTCCATGGAAAGCCGAAAGTGTACAGATCGGAGTCGGATCGAATTCCTGGATACTTGAAAAAGCTCCATGTGCCTCCAATTGCATCACGCCCTTCTAGAACGGTGTAGCGAACGCCAGGGAGCTGGGTTTGGATTCTGTATGCCGCATCAATTCCAGAGATTCCGGCCCCGACGATGATCACGTCAAAGTCATCCATTTTGGAGGGACCTGTTGCTAACGTGCTCCTAACAAACTAAAAATATATGTATGCCTTCTTATGAGTGAATAAATCCGAGGTAGTCAGATTTGTTGTGCTAGAATAATAGTGGATACTACTACAGACAGATCCTACCCTGAACAACGGTGGTATTTATTCCCTCCGCACAATGCACCACGCCCGCCTCCTTCAATCTATTATTTATTGCCTAGGTAGTCGGCTACAGTTGTATGGGCGAGCCCCGCACGGTGGTCATGGCGGTCCAATCTAACTAGCCGTCTCTAGTAAGCAGCCCCACACCCCTACCGGGTGTAGGTCTGCTTCACCTCAACGTCATTTTTCACCCCAACGCAACTTTTTGAAGCAATTCATCTCCTATATCACCAACCCCCTCTAATCGAAAAAGAAAAGTTGCTCAAGACTCGGAGTGGACCTCTGCTGATCATCCTGACTAGGTAAAACACCTTTATCTGCTTGGGTGGCGGCCTTCCTGCGTCTTATAGCTTGCTGCCTCTTCAACCGCTGCAGATCCTGCTCCCTTTCTTTATTATTCCTGTATTGTACGAGGCGATTCGCGTCATTAACATCCAACTGGCCGGTCTCTCGGAGTCTTCTTCGTGACTTTTTAACGTATCGAGACTTTTCGTGTTGGCGGAGGAGTTGGACGTCCTACTGAAGTTAGGCGGCTAATTTAGTCGTTTCTAGAGCGCTTTTAAATACCCGATCTAGACGTCGTACGAAGCTGGAACTCAACTCCAGATTATCTTGGATAAAGTCTACTGCCTTCTGAATACTTCGACGAAGGCGTCGTATCGTAGAGGAAGGGGTAATACTAGAACCAGATGGCGGAGTTGTAAAGATCTCAAGCTTAGGAGTAGAACTTTTAGCCTGTTGTATTGGGCCAAGAACTGCCTCAGAATTAAAGAGATATATGCCTCGCTTCTTGAAAGTATTCCGGATTGTACATTCTTTAAAGGCCTTCTGGCGTACTCCAGAGATCTCTTTTAAAAAGGCAGTTTTATCGTCAGTCTCCACGCCTAGGCCAGCTAGATAGGTATTCCGCTGCCGGTAATAATATTTGTATACCTGGAACGGCTGCCCATCTAGCGGTTGGACGAGATATGTTGTATAAGAATAAAAACAGAAAGGGATAATCTTATTCTCACTGCAGAACTCCAGGAATTCGTAGGTTAGGTAAGATCCATGGCCGTCAAAGAGGAGTAATCGATACTTATCTTTCTGAGTACGGTGAGCAGTATGAGCGTTAAAATAATGTATCCAGTCAAGCCCAATAGCATTATTCATATAGCCTTTAGATAATAGGGCTACACGATAGTCTTTAGAGATATCTGAGTCGTACTAGTGCTCCAGATGATAGGTACTCTTAAAGATAAAGTAGGGTGGTATAACCGAGCTATCTGCAGTAATATATTTAATGACAGATACCAGTTCTCCCTGCTCTTTAGATGCCCTGCCTCGTACGGCTATATAAGGATTAGTTGTGACAATATTTTGCTGCTTCCCCTGGCCTAGTTGAAAGCCAGTTTCGTCGAAGTTGTAGATGTTTCTGGGTGGGGTATTGGTAATTCAGGACTCTAAAAGGTCAAACCAGTGTTGTAGAATCCCAAGATCTTCTGAATTAAGTCGTTTCTTATCCTTAGGCTTCTATTTGACCAGTTTAAACTCTGTAGGGAGGCGTTTTATAAAGCGATAGATCTAGACGTTGCCAACTGTACGTATCTCGGTATTGGGATTTATAGTATTCCGCTGAAGGATCTGGTTGGCAGCATTTTCAATCATTGCCGGGGTAGGAGGAGAATAAAGGTTATCTAGCTGTCGAATCCACCGAATTAAAGCCTTTTCTTGTACGTCATCCAGGACTTTAGTTAAGCAAGAACGTGAGGTTTTAGTCCCTCGTCCCTGAAGATGTGCCCGGAGGCGGGAATAAGGAACACCAAATTCACGCGACAACGCCTTGATATTAGGTTTTTGGACGCGTTTTGCGGCTTCAGAGGCCCTTAGGATGCGCTCCTCGACTTCAGAATAGGAATTTATGATGGTGGTGTTGAGGGTTGAGATGAATTGCTTCAAAAAGTTGCGTTGGGGTGAAAAATGACGTTGAGGTGAAGCAGACCTACACCCGGTAGGGGTGTGGGGCTGCTTACTAGAGACGGCTATAGTAAAGTCCCCGCATTCTACAACTACTGATCTTTCCTGGGAAAGGAAACTCGGAAATCAGTTAAATTCAGAGCATTTTCCAATAATTATTCAGAAAATAAATAGAAACAAGTTTCTGTTGCTGTTTATGAAGGGCTCTCTCTATGTTTATCTATTGAAGAAACTGTATATCAGTCATTCCCGCACCTCATTCACTCATGGGTAGATTGTGAAAATATATGTAAGAAAATAACAATCTTAAAATGGAAATTATGTAAAATACAACAATGATAAACTAAATTCAAAGCTATAAGAAAACTTAGTATTTTATTCTGACAATCGAATTACTCGATCAAATTCCCGTGCCACTTTTGATATACTCTTAAGAAGTATATAAAGAGCGGTTAACATATGAAGCAATAAAATCTTTCAATTTATATAATTTATAAGGTGTATAAAGAAGAAGGATTGCTTTTATCTTGTTTATACCTTCTTTGTTTTTTTAGTACGCAGGTCTTTCTCGAGTAGTATAGTAAATGAGGGGATGAATCGATTGAGGTCAGGCGATGAATAGAAGGGAGCGAAAAGACATTTAGTATGATAGATATGTCTCTACTCTACAAGCCATTGGACCTCTTAGCTGTGAAGCCACGAGGTTGAGATGATCCGGAAAGGAGGAGAGAGAAGAAGTTGTTCATTTCCTAACTGGGCCGACCTCTCTGGGTCATTAACATTAATGTATACTAATCATCTCCATGATTACAAACCAAAATGTGAAAATAATAGATCTCGCTCCGACATCCCTCCGCCGTCCTAGCTTAAGAAAAAAGATCAATTACTGGACAGGTGGTTGATTTGCTCCCGCAGATTTAGAATGCCCCACTGGGCTGTGTGCCTGCGTTCCTGAAGAAGTTAGGGCGATCACAATTGAGCGAAATCTCCAAAATTAGGGGCTGTTTTCGGTCCTATTCTTGCAATCCTCAGTCGCTGCAAACTCGTTAAACAAAGGGCCATACCACCATAAATAATGATGTTATTGCTCTTGCTTGTGGCTATCGCCACAGTAACTTTTGGAGAAAATGGTAGGAAAGCAAATCAATAAATTGACCCACCCACTCGGCTCAATTCACTTCTAAATCTCACCGCCCAGGACCCTCAATTCTGTTCCCTACCGAAGGCGCAGTGTTTACCGCCGGTGATGATATAACTGTACGATGGGATATGCAATCCTATGATCCTGCCACATTACGGTTATATATTGGCGTGTTCTGGGAGGAGAACAACTGGGATAAACAAACTCAACAAACGAAAAAAATTCCGAGCGAAAATTCGACTGTTATTTCGGGAAGCTATTTCCCTAATTTGACATCAACAGCAACTGTTCGCGTGGGGTTTACCAAGCCTCGTACAATTGATTTGGTTGATGGAAGTTATAGAGAATTTTCTATTCTCCCAAATCCAACGCCGACAATCGTCCCAACTACGAGAACTACGAGCACTACGAGCTCACGCCATGTAAAAGGGGAAACTACTCCAACTTCGACCCCTACGGATACAACAGAAACTTATAAAGGAGATGGCGGTGGGTTATTATTAGGTGGCAAGGTAGCAGTTGGCATGGGCATTGGTTGTGGCGTAGGCTTCTTGATCATGGCTGGATCGATATTTTAGCATGATTGTAAATAAAGTAAAAGGGGAAGAAAGAAAGCCGAAGAAAAATTGTCAGCAAAATCCAGAATTTCGCCCACCGCAGTTGAATTGGAGCAACTAGTCAGTCACCAAAAAGAGCACAGAATATTCAGTCAGGTAATGGAGATTAAAAGAGAGTAAAAAATAAATCAATTGAGATGCAAAAAACATACAACAGCAGGGATTCGCTGGTGGTCACCCACCCAACTACTAACCTGCCGGCGTGTGGCTTGAGTACGGCTGAGCGGACGGGAAGCCCTATTTTCCACACCCTGTGGTCGTATGTACTGAAATTAACCAAAAGGTGAATTATATTGCATGTTAATAATAGGAATACCAGCCCCAAAAATCTGATTCTCAGGGCTATTAGGGAGATATCTTAGTCTTATCGTATAAATCTAGATTATTTAAGAAATCTAAAAGAAAAAAGAAAAAAGAACTACTCTCCACTAATACTAAATATTCTAGATATTAATGCTAGATATTGGCTAAAATCGATGTTGAAAGATTTGTAATATATATATATTTGTTGGATGGAGGTAGTAAGGTAGGGCAACCCGGCACCCTGCACTACAAAGTAGCGTGAAGAGGGTTCTACAGGAGAATAATAGGAGATCTGTAGAAACCTAGCTAGCCTCCAGCCAGCATATGGATAAACTTAATTTGAGATAACCGGAGTCCTACCAACCTGAACGGATTGTTCACTCATCTCATTTAATACCCACTTCGCCATACTTTTCCGGGAGAGGAACATGCCATCGTCGCCGGTTCCCGTATACGAGGCTGTTACTGGAGCTTCATCGCCATTCGTAAGGAACGGCACCCTGAATAGAGTCCATCGTAGCTGGGCAGGGTCCTGAGACGCGACAAATTCACCTAGCCCTCGAAACTCTTGATATGCACTTCCTCCAATGACTTTGACCAAGGCGACAGATAATTTCCACTTAATGCCGCCCTTGTCCTCGGGGGACGGATATGAACAGGTGCCGAGTACCATTGCGCGCTTGTAGTGATTCGCCACTAACATGGGAAAAATCAATTTCATTGCATCCGTAACAGGCTGTTTTCAAAGTCAGCGAAATGTGAAGTTTAAACGAATGAAGCTGTTACCGTTCCCTTTAACCCATATGTAGGGCCCGCAAATGAAACAAAGATTTGCGCTCCACATCCTACAGCTTGCTCCAATATTGAAGCATCCTCAAACGTGCCCTTAATCACTGTGACATTTTGATTTCCAGAGAGCTCTGGTGGAAGCTTTTGTGGGCTTCGGACAAGAAGGCTGAGCTGGTGCCCCTGTTGCAAGGCAGCAAAGCAGAATTCGATCCCTGATGCACCTGAAAATGAGGATTAGTCAAAAGTTAATGCATACAGGCCGATAGTAGGTGGCTCACCAGTAGCGCCGAGGATGAGTATATGTTCTGGCATTCTCCCACCTGCAGAATAGACAACTAATAGAATCGGATCTCCAGGTGTGTTGTGTATGAAATTCGAGTAAGACCGCAATATGTATGGGTCAATGTTAGAGTATCTTTGGATTGATTTAAGAAGTATATGTAAGGTAGTTAAGATTTATTGGTGATGAATAATCATTGGGAAGGGCGGCCGCCGGGCCGCCTCGTGCTTCTCATTCGCCAGGATACTGCGGCGAGGCACATTCTAATCACCTTATCGGGGGCGGCGGCCGCCACTTGTCCGCAACTGAATGATGACATCATTGGTTAGTAATATTTAACTAGTTGAGACATACCTAGTAAACTACTAAACTGCTGAACTTGCTTCGGCTTGGTATAGTCAACGTGACGAGTCTGCTCGATTAAAGGGGTTTCACATATGCGGCCGCAAGCAGACCTGCCAGTTATCCAGATGAGCATTCTTAATGGTGCATCGGACGTGGATGCCACAGAACGAAATCTGAGATATGGTGCTGCCATGGAATAATTTCGGGATGACGGTTATGTCTTCTTGTTCAGTGGTTCGTCTTACCATAATCTAGACAAGGTTTTGGAGGCCCTTCCGGAAAGAAAAGGGAATGGAAAAGTGGACAAACCAACACACAAATTCGAAGCTGAACTTGAGCGTGTTTAATTTACTCTTTACCCTGAATTTGTCTGCCTAATTTGATTTGCCCTGATACATAACATTGTCTGCAGCTGCTGTCAAGCGTACCCCCAGTATCTACTCCCAAACAGTAGAATTTATATTGCGTCCACCTGGGCAGTGGAAGGGATTTGTAAGGAACATCAAAGTGAAGCTTTTTAGCTTTAAGAACTAATATTTTCAACAAGGCAACATAGAGTGAGCCTCCAAAAAAAAAAAGAACTAAACACACAAAAGGAAGCAACTACTGGTGGATAAAGCTGCCTAGGCTTGTTCTAAAATTTCAGAAAGGCGCCCTATAAGAAAGTGTGTTAGGCTGGTGTGATTCTGAATAGAAATTATTATCTATACTTACTTGCTATTCTCCATCGTCTACTGAAGCGCTGGAGCATTTGTATGAAAGTTTGTCGCTCCCCGAGTAAGTATGTATCGCCCCCCACTGCGTCTAGCGATGCCATAGCGTTCGACGTCAAGAAGAGGGCTACTATGGCGAAAGGAGACGGGAAAACGGCAGTTGATGGGTGCAGATACAGCGCGCTGTTTGAAATATCTGCCAGCAAGTCGAGCAATTCTAAACTAGTTTTGCGCCGTTGTTCAAGGCTCTCAACCGCGCTGTTGCCTGTCATTGGCAGCCGATAGGAGGCGTGTATACACAACTTCGCCCTAATAAACAAGGTCAAGCCATTCAGTCACCGTACGGAACATAAGACTGTAAATGCGGCTTACGTGAACGCCGTGGCAATGCCTCTGTGCCATCGGGAGTCATTTCGGTGATCTGAGAATTTAACCACCAGGCTCTGGAGCTCAGCTTCCAGGGCTGCGACCTGGCTCAGTCGCGTATCTGTGGATAGACTCGACATATTGGTGAGGGTGCTATCAGATAGGATTGTTTGTAGGCGATCCAGAATATCACATGCATCTGCTTCACACTCTAAGGGGCCAAAGTTACTGACTGCCGGAGGGGTTAATCTAGCGAATTTCGACGTTATTGGAAGAGAATCCGACCTGCAATGGCTGAAGGTTTCAAGACCGGAGAAAAGTCGGCGGTCACGGGTTCCATGGTCACTTTCGAAGCGATATTGATATATCTGTCCCAAATCCCGCGGTGTTAGTAAACGAGTAGCCCACATAATATCGTACTCAACATTTAGTATCATTGAGTATCACCTATCAAGGATGTATATCCCGAGCAGAACATTCATCTCCTCTTCTGCGTTGTTTGTGGTTTCCGAAGCCGGAGATACATTAAACGTGGATGAATATAACCCGATAGCGCCGGCCATTCTGGCGCAGGTGCCGATAGTAAGATAAGCCTGCTTTCCCATACATTGAGCATGTTCGTACAGCGCAATCAATATCCCAGATTGAATCAACTCGATGGACGGGCCCTTTAACGCGAATAATAAGGAGTAATTGTGTTTGCAAACCCGGTATAGTTCAGGAGGAGACGCCGTGTCAGACGCCACGAAACTATCCACGGGGTCCTCCGTTAGCAGAAGGATGCATGAAATGAATATTAAGAAAGGTCCATTCCGTTCGAGCCTTTCGGATTGTTGGATTCGCCACTCAAGCCTTCCTCTGGAGATAACGGGCAGATAGTCATGTATTATATTGAGATATTTCTCACCCACCGCCCGCACCGAGGTGCTTCTCACCTCTAGGATTGTGGATAGATTCATCGCTACTATAAGTTCCAGGTAAGACGGTTGGAGAAGGCTTGGTTTCAACTGCCAATCTGAGTGGTCCTCATGATTTGTCTCTCTGTTTGGGGGAGTGTCTTGGTCAGGTGCCGCAGTAGGTCGCTCCGGTTCGGACGCAAATACTTGCGACTCGAGCCTCTCCAGCCTGTCAAAGATGGCTTGAAACTTGATCGTGAAATCTTTTGCTTCGATTTCTGCCTCGTCGCCATAGGTGCAAGAGAGCAAGAGCCTGGTTATCGTCAGGCCGCTTGAAACAAAATTATGATGAAGACATATAAGTAATATGTTATCGTAGTCATTTGCGAAATCTCTCCTCACAAGCCGGGTGGCGACAGGGTCCATACCTGGAACAGCGATTGCAGGATGGCAGAGTCTTGTCACATTTCTTTTTACTAGCCTTGCACGGGACGCATGTTCGTGGTGCAAGTTCACTGATCGCATGATTGCCAGAGCCATAACTGGTGGCCATAATGGCGGTGGTATGATGAACGAACTCATCCATCGCGCATGTGACTGTAGGGTCCGCCCGCCCATAATCTGCGCACGTGACCCATGGCTTCGATCTTTGCTGAATTCCCTCATCACAATAACTCGCGATTAGAAGTATTGCCAGGGCAAGCCTTAAATTCCATGACGCTACGAGCAAGATTACGAACTATATACTTTGTATTTTGGATTACATACAGCAACCCATGTGGCCTTTAGTGGAGGCTGTGAGTGATCATTGGACCCCTACCTGAGACCCATGAGGTGAACGGCCTGACCGATAAAGTAGTCTTTCCCCTTCATCTGCTGTATATAATACTGCAACAGTATGGTTGATTAGGAATTCACCTATGCCGCACTCAGTGAGCTCGCTTTTACTCCCCCGTGGTGGCTTCTTCTAGAAACCCCAGAGAGGTAGGAAAAGATAAACTTATACTATTTGACCATTTGGAGTCAAGGGTTATATAACGTATTCCACAAGCGAGTGGCGTTCCCAAGCGAGCGGCGGAGAACATCCCGATCCCCACCCATGGGCGACATACTAGAGGCTTTATCAACGAAATAATTGCATTTCTATATAAGAACTAATTAG
>VCAU01000122.1:0-88965 GCA_015844325.1 Aspergillus nanangensis | reverse complement strand
CAAAACCAAACTAAAATGAAAAAAAAACAAAAACCAAAAAAAAAAAAAAAAAAACCAAGAAGAAAAACAAAACAAAACCCGAAAAAAGCAAATAAAATAAAATAAAGACTCACCAGACCCTGGCGCTCTTCCCGATCGATCGCCCTCTCGGGCTGAGATGGGGGCATTGGGTGAGAAAGACCTCGTGGGCGGAGATATGAGGAGGGCTGCACAAAGCCTCCCTCGTGACCAGAAACAGGAAGAGGCGGACAGCCAGGAGCGGAGAGGGGAGGGAAATTGGCGGAACTGGCGATGGTGGAGGTGGAGGGGGAAACAATAATGTTGATGGAGGGGGAGGAAGCGATGGTGGTGGTGGAGGAAGTTACAGCAGTCGCCGTAGTCGTCGCAGTAGTCATGGGCATAGTAGGGCTGCTGGGCGGCAGGCCGCGACTGCTGGTTCTGCCCGTGGGGACCTCATCCGCCATCTCTGGAGGCTGATTACCGATGGATTCTTTGGGTAATCTTCCACTAATTCCGGCGATTCTATTCCGCCGTGGGTAGAGGAAAGAAGTGGAGAGAAACAGTCACTCCCAATAAATCCCAGAAACCAACAACAAGATTCGAATAAGTTAAAAGGATTATTCACTGTTTCATTATTGCTGACGCTGTCTAGAAGGACTGACTGAGATAACGAGGGCAAAGGAGGAAGAACTAAAAAAAGGCGGGGATGAGGAAAGAAAAAAAAAAAAAAAAAAGAGGTCTGGGCACAAGGTACTTTAGAACGCTAAGCAATATTATTGATTTGGTCTGAATTAGAGAGATAAAAGGGATGGAAAATTAGGAAGAGATAATTAATTAATTGGTTTGTTAAGGTAGGTAGTTAATAATACCACCAGAATTGGTACCCTCACTCTCCATCTCCGGAAAATTAATCATCTACATCGACAACTAACTATGCGTTCATTCTCTGATCGACAGGTCCCCTTGCTGGATAGAGTATCGGAGCCAATCTGTCAGGTGGCTGTCGGACAAGGGAGTGAAATAAGGTAGGAGGAGTAATGATGAAACTACTGATGATGACGGAGATATGTTGAACAACCATCCACGATGCCCCGCCATGTCTCACGTGATATCCGGTTGAATGGATTCCATTCTCCCTGTATTTATCTAAATACTACCTATAGACGATGCAATGTATGACACGCGTTTTAAAGCATCCAACAAAATAAGTAACCCCCGAAAGACGCAAATCATTATGATATAGTTGTCACAGCCTAAACATGCTTTCATCCCGTCTATATGCAGGCACGGTCGGACAAATCTGTACAATAAAAGGCAAAAAGTAGGCAATGGAGAGGTGCAGGAAAGAAAAGAAAAAAGAAATTTCGATGACTGTAGGCCAGTGAGTCCAATTGCCCGTATTACACATAATATCTGTGTTTAGGCTGTTCCATTTGATGACTCCTGACGTTGCGACAGACTCCCACTGGTCCCTGTCTTCAAATAGTTCTCATATTCTCCAATGTGCTTTCCACCCTGGATCCACCGCTCCCGGTAGGCTGCTTTCCTCTGATCCGCCAGTTGGTTCAGAGTAGGCCAGTAAACTGAATGCTCGTATCGGAATTCGACATCACCGCCCATAGACTTCATTAGTTGGCTGGCAGGTACATGCTCGCGCAGGTCCTCGTTGAACTTGAGCTTGTTCCGGGTGAGAGGATCAATGAAGGGAGTGATCAATTTGAAGAATCCCATGATCAGAAAAGGCACTATGGAGTACGTCAGAGGGCGGGTCGGAACATGGCCTATTGAAAACATCTGGATCCACTTACTATTGATCACCAAAGCGCGCCCAAGTCTCTCGGGATAGTGGTTCTGGAGAAAGTCGAGAGTCTGCTTCGCTTGACCGACACTCGCATTCTGCCCAGACTTGGTCTCATTGTAGTTGACAATCAGCGCCAGAGTCTCCTGATCGGGACCCATTAAATCGATCACTCGTTCAAGCATGAAGACGAGGTGCTGGATTTGACGATCGCTTCGTTCGGTGTTCTGGTTGGAAGGGAGGAGGTATAGACACGGTCGTCCGTGGATGTCATATCCCAAAAGCACCTGCTTCCCCGTTTCGTTCTCCACTGAGATATAGTCTGGTGTCAACTTCGCTACCCCATATTCACGGCGCCACGTCAAAGTACGCTGCAGCCGGCCGATGGCTTCGGCAACATTCCATTTGGTTGCACGGAGGTACCGGAACAGACACTCGCGAGTCAAGAACATGCGCTCGTCATCCGTGATGGGCTCTGTGGGTGCGTTCTTCGCCGATGTCGTGGGTACCGTGGTCCATTCGGATACGGCCTTCAAGACGGTATCGTATTTCGATAACTGGTCCGAGGTGGGCTCAGCGAGAGGAAGGGGTTGCGATGTTTCAAGAGGTCGGGGGAAAGGCTTCTGGATGAGGCCATCGGCAGCCGATCGTGGTAGGTCTAGTTCATCTAGTTCGACATCCTTGTTGCCATTGGTTGTAGTCTCCTGGCCAATTGGTGCTGGAGCATCTCCTGAAGTTGAGGATGGTAAGGCTGAAGCAGCCGAAGTGTCGTTAGTTGGCGCAGGAGTGGGTTCTGATGGTGCGGTCATGGTGGAACGGAATGAAGAGTATCGGCCTTTCAGATGGTGTGCAGAGTCTCTGCGAGTGTGTTAATAAAGTAAAATCCAGGGGCAGTGTGTCCCATAATATAACAGAGATTTTTTGTGGTGCCTCTGGGCTTTTTTCCTTTTACAATTCAACCGATTCAGACTCGATCGACAGGCCCACTGCAGGAAGATCGTCACATCCAGCAATCATAATAATAATAACAATCAATAAAAGGACAGGGGGGCGGGCTGGATGCGGAAGGCGGTCACAGGCGGTCACAGGCGGAGGCAGTTTCCGAGTCGCGTCCGTCGCGCGCGTCTTCCATTTCAGTTTAAGTGGTCCAGTCCAGTCGCTGCTTCCTTTCGTCTCAACAAGCAGCTCATCACTCGCACCATGAACGACGAACTCGCCGGAGAGCTCAATGAGCTTTTCGACTCCACCTCTCCTGGCGGTCTTCCTCGAGATGTTCTCACCGAGCTTCTCTCCATCCTGCGCCTCCATTCGGTTCCCCCGCAAGAGCTGTTCTACAAGTGGGAGTCATTTTGCTTGAAGATGGGGGCAGAGGATATGAAATTGAATCTCGATACCGTCCGACAGTTTAAGCGGGACGTGCAAGACAGTCTCGAGCGTGAAAGCCGAGTCAAGCCTGGCCGACAATCAGAAAAGAGGAACAATCTGACTGCTACCCCACGTGCCGCTACATCTTCTGATATGTTTGGGATGTAAGTTTGAATACGCGAGCCCTCGGGGTTCCACAAGTACTAGGTCCCGGACGGACAATTAACTTGGTCCTAGGTTGGATGGATTGACTCCCGGATCTCACGTTCGAGCGCCCAATGGTGTCAATGGCTCCTCGAAACGGAAGTCTGATTTCACGTCGCCCTCAATCTCCAAAGCTGGGAAGATGAGCAACAATGGATCACCGATGGCCCCCAAAACTCCAAGAGCAACAAACGGTATAGAAATAGGCGGTGCTGTGCAGTATGTTTTTGAGGAACCTTGACGAACGAACAATTTCAGCTGACCGAGGATCTAGATCGGTCCCTTTCTCGCAGCGCCAAAACCCGGGTCAGGTCCTGGAAACAATAAACGCTCATCTGTTAGGGCCCGAGACACCGATGGCTCCCTTCTCCGAGTCGCGCATCCGACCTACAGCGAACACAGATTTGAAAAAATTCGGCTACAAACCATTGGCAATGCGCCCGTCTGAAACAGCGGAGATCTTGGACGATCGTATTGATGAATTTACCACTTTGTTCCAGAAGCAGTACGAGACAGATGACATGATTCTTGGCAGTGCGGCTACGCAGAGCACAACTGAGATAATTGCTGTCGGGCGTATTGCCTCTGATAATCTTGAAGGAAAACTGAACCCCGCGTCCCTTGTCCTGGAAACATCCCGTCGGACAGGTGCCGGCATCCGGGTTCCCTTAAAAGTTGACTCGATCTCTTCGGTGAACTTCTTTCCTGGGGAAATGGTTGCTCTTCGGGGGATCAATGCATCGGGAAACTATTTCTCGGTTAAAGAGGTCCTCCCTTGTCCCCTCCTGCCACCTGCTGCCTCTTCTGCCGCCACAATCGATGACATTAATGGGCGACTAGAGGAGGCCGGCTCATCTCCGTTGAACGTATTGATCGCCTCGGGGCCGTACACAACCGACGATAACCTAAATTTCGAGGCCCTGAATGAATTATGCAAGAGAGCTGCTGATAGCTGTGCTGACGGACTGGTTCTTATGGGCCCCTTCCTAGACATCGAGCATCCCCTATTGGCATCGGGCGATTTTGATCTCCCAGAAATGGAAGGCTACGACCCGGACACGGCCACGCTGACAACGGTGTTCCGGCACTATATCTCTACCCCCCTGCAGAGACTGGTCGCTGCAGTCCCCGGTATCACGATCGTCATGGTCCCGTCCGTTCGGGATGCCGTGAGTAAACATGTTTCCTGGCCGCAGGAGCAGCTGCCCAGAAAGGAGCTTGGTTTGCCCAAGCAAGTGCGCATGGTTTCAAACCCTGTGACTCTGTCCTTGAACGAGACGGTGATTGGAATGTGTTCACATGATGTCCTGTACGAGCTGCGGCGTGAGGAAGTACTGCACGGAAAGCCTAAGGAAGGCAATCTGCTCACTCGGTTACCAAAGTATCTAATCGAGCAGCGTCATTTCCAGCCCATCTATCCCTCAACGTCTCGGGACGCGCTACCGAAACCTGATATCGAGGGTAGATTAGCAACGGGGAGTGTGATGGACGCAAGCTACCTTAAATTAGGTGAATGGTGGAATGTACGACCGGATGTGCTATTAGTCCCGAGTATGCTACCGCCGTTTGTGAAGGTGAGCGCCACGATTTTTGATTAAGAGGATATAATTTTTTGTTTCTATATATATACTAACGTCGTGGCAGGTCGTCGAGAGTGTGCTGGTCATCAATCCTGGGACGATTTCCAAACGCCGCGCTGCAGGAACATATGCCCAAATGGCAATCCATCGTCGCGACCTTAACGATGAGGAGCGTGGGAAGAAACAGCTCGGGCACAAGCTGTACGAACGGGCCCGGGTCGACATCCTTCGGATATAGATTACATTCCTTGTTCCATTTGCATATACGATGTATAACGAGGCAGGCGTTTTGGGCGTGATACCTATGAATCCATGAATCCAATTTCATACCATATCATTCATATTCATAGCTTTGGGGGTATAGACCAGACCGGATAAACACACACCACAACACCCTTCCCTTCAATCCCAGTAAAAGCAGCTAAACCAAATAAAACAAGAGAGACGACTCAGGCCATTGGTCGGTCACCTCAAACAAATAGTCCGTTTCCCCCCCATCAACCTCCCGGCTTCCTTGACTCTCACTTTCGCCGCCGGCCGCTTCCCCGCCCCTCCACCCGACGCAACCAGCGCCTCGAGCCCTAGATCCCGCCACACAGCCTCTCTCTTTCGCTCCATGGCGCGCGTAATCCCAAAGGCCGCATGTTGATCGGGCACCACATCATCCTCGTCTTCCGGGTTCGGCGGCTGGTACTGCGGCGGCACGTAGATGTCCTCGATCGGCAGGAAGGAAGGGATGAGAGTCGGGGACGAGGATCCGTACGTCACGGTGTGATTGTGGTATAGATGGGACGAGGAGGCGGAGGCTGTTAGGGAGGCGGATTGCGACGTGTGGGGGCGCGTGAAGTCTTCGAAGAAGTCCGCTAGACGGGGGTGGTGCATGTGGAGGTGCGTTGCGGAGGAGTCTTTGCTCTGGGGGGGGAGAAGAGGGTTGTTAGTGATGCCTTTAAAAGTTGGAGGGAGGTGGGAGGGAGTATGTATGGAAGACATACCATTTTTGTTGTATTTCCTGTTCTATTACTGAGAGGGAATGGAATGAAGGAAGTGTTTGGATGAATGTAATGCGATGGACGAATTGGATAATGTCAACATGGATGGAGAAGACGTGCTGTTTTGCCGGATATATCTGTTGACCGCCTAATGGACAGAACTTATGGTTGATGGGGAAGGCGGTCTGCAGTAGATGTATACAGTAGGTCCATACATACATAGGACCAGCAACTCCAAACACTCTTAAATACGTAAACCAAGTAGGTAGGGAATTACTCAGCCCTAACATCAGTGTTGAAAACAAACCCTGCAATCGAATGCGAAATTTTAGCGATTCTAATAAAAACCCGCTACCCGTACACCATGGACATATATGCAGTACAAGACAACAAACAACCTAAGGCTCTGCGCGGGAATTTCATACAGTAAAACATCACCATATTAACCAGAAAGCCCGAGATTCCACCTGACTTTTGCTCAATCCTACCATATAATAGATTGGGAGAAGAAGAAGACGACAACAACAATCGTAACAGCTAACATAGAAGAAGAAAACACCAAGTTACGCTCACAGATTCGTACTCATCCGGTGCACAATAGGGACTGCACTGGGTGGCAGACTACCCATCTCGGTGACTACCATGTCCACGTATTCAGCGGGGGTGACATCGTACAGGATGTTGAGGAGCTGGAGGTTCGGAGTCTCCTTCCAGTTAGCGAGAGGGGAAGATCCATTGAGGGAGGCGAGGTTGGGTTCGGGAGGGCTCGTCTGGGACGAAGCTTTGTTACCACCCTTCTTCGTGTCGGGCTGCGCGGTGGCGGCGGCTTTTGAATCCGGGATGCCGGTCACCTGCTGGGGTGGCTGATTGATAACGAGCTCATCTGCATCGGCGATCTCGTTGACGACGATGCTGTCGAGTGCGACGCGGTCGGTGAACTTCACGGTTTCGCAGCAAACGATGACAGGAACTTCGACGCCACCGGCGCGTTCCTT
This sequence comes from Aspergillus nanangensis, assembly GCA_015844325.1. Classification (NCBI taxonomy): domain Eukaryota; kingdom Fungi; phylum Ascomycota; class Eurotiomycetes; order Eurotiales; family Aspergillaceae; genus Aspergillus; species Aspergillus nanangensis. The sequence goes on along the minus strand of VCAU01000122.1, from coordinate 82,034 downwards.
GGCCGACATGGCGACCAGCGCGGTGCCGACACGGGAGTATAGCCGTCCGTTGCTGGTCATGCCGTGAGCGCCGAGGAAGACCTTGGTGGCATCCTTAATGGCATGGCTGACTGCGTTGACGAGCGAGTACTGCACATCCAGGCCGGCCTTGGCGAGCGTACGCGCCATACTCTTGCCCTCGAAGAGAGGGCGCGAGTCGATAATCGACACGCGGAATTTCTTGCCTTGTTTGAATGCAGTGAGAAGCGTCTGCTTGACGATCGAGCTGCCCGCATAGGTCACGATGACATCGCCGTCCTGAATCTTCTGGGCCGCGCTACCCGCAATCACCTGGTCGGCGACGGTGATTTTCTCGCGGATGAAGCTGTCAATGAAGTCACTGAGGGTGCTCTTGGCAGTCGCTTCGGGGACGGAGGGGTCGATGGAGGAGATTTCTAGCTTCAGGGCACGAATCGCGTTACCCTGGCTGATTGAGAGGGGACGACATGTGGAGAGGTAGGTGATCTGGTGAGACAAGTGTGTTGTCAAGTGACGAGGAAGGGAGGTACCCAGAGGCGTCGTATAGGATTCGATAACCTAGAAGGAAAAGGAGAACCCAACATCAGCATCAACCGTTTAGAGCAATGAAAAAAACTATTGCCCCTCCCCCACCCCTTCTTTAAACTCACCCGTTTGAACGCAAGTAACGTAGCCACGCATCTGGCGCTGCTTCCACAAACAACATAATCTCTCATCTGCAAGCCCAGCGCCAATACGGCGGGATGGACTTCCTTTCCGGCACCGGCAACAGTCGTTCTCCTCGGCTGTCCATATAGATGGCCAAAGACGGCCACACTCTTATCCTCCTGTTTCTTTTTCTTCTCAGCTGCGGGCCCCTGGGCACCGGCCTGCGCGGATCCCCGACGGTGTCGTTGCCCTTTTTGCTGCGCACCAGACGCAGCATCCTTCCCACCTGCACCACCACCTCCTCCTGATGAGCTCTTCTTCGCCGATGCGGTTGCGCTGGGGCCGCCGGGCGCAGCACCACCTTGCTCTTTGTCGGCCTTTTCCTTGGCTCGGCGGGCTTGTTTCTCGGCTTTGGCTCTTTTCTTCAGTTCAGCGGGAGACAGGTTCTCACCTCCGGCGGCGGAGGCTGGTCCACTGTCGGCGTTGGGGGCTTGTTTCGGTTGTTGCTTGGGAGGTTTGGAGGGCTTCGCTGCGCCATTGGAGGGTTGCATCTCGGGGGCAGATGGGGGTTGTGGCGCAGGAGCGGCAGACTCGGAGGGAGAGAGGTTCAGCGAAGAATCGACAGGTTGCGCCATGATAGGAGAGCGGAATGGATGGCGATGACGGAAGAGGAGAGGGGCATTGGAGACTTTTTTTTCTTGGGGGGGTTGTGGGGAGGGCGGAACATGTCGAAGTGAGTCAGTCCGTCGGCCAGGGAAATGTGATGCCATAAGCAAGCCCTAACAAACACCACCCAAACTACTGCACATCATGCAGCGAGGTTCCCTTATATTGGATCCCTGGGTATTGTTATTATTGTTGTTATTATTTTAATTGAAACACAATGGGAGAGGCCTTGATACACATCAGATCACTCATAGTCTCATTAAGGCGTCAGATCTGATCGTCTTGTCTCATCATCTAATCTCATCAGAGAATAAAAAGGCTAGAAGGAAGACAAAAAAAATATTCAACAAGAATCATAAGCATCATTCACTCCTCATCTGGCTTGTTTGCACAACCATCCTCATGAGCACAAGAAACAACAGTGCCTGATCCCCCAACACCAGACATTAGAAAACCATTGGAAACCAAAAAGCCGCCCAAGCAATACACCCCCAAAAAAGCAAAAGTATCACCAAATATAAATCAGATGGACGGCTCATCGGTTGTTCGCCCAGATGCTACCCAATGCCCGTCGTCGTTTATGACTCCCGGGGTCCTGGGAAGGCCGGAACCGTTCATGATCTGACGCCAGCTTCCGCTTGAAGAGATTCAGATCGCCCAAAAGCTCCTCCATGTGAGCGTGCATGTCATCCGCTTCCATATGACTTGTGTCGACCGGAAGACTCTCATCCTCCCAGATCAAGTCCGGGGTCGGGTCTGCATCGGATTGAGGCGACCCGGGGCAAGTTTCTTTATCTTGAGGGATTGGGGTGGCAGCATCGTTTTCATCCACCGGGGAAAGACCGATGGTACGCTTCTCAACAGTCACAGGTGGAATGGGATTTTTGAGGCTATCAAGGGCCAGCTTCAAATGGTTTCGCAGAGCCTCATTCTCCGTTTGTAACTGTTTGATCTTGCATTCGCTGACCATCTTGGTCTCTTCCATCAAACGCTGCAGTTTCTCTACCTTCTGTTGATACTCTTCCAGCTTTTCGTTCTGGATCTCACTTTCTCGGCGGTTAACCGTTTGTTGGCTAACACTGAGCTGTAGGGTGCGGATTGTCTCTGCCATTTCGGCAATTTGCTTGTCGCGTTCGGCCGCAGATAAATGATCCTGGTTGACACGTGCGCGCGTGCGAATATGTTTCGCCTGATCTGCATAGCGGAGGGTCGACAGGGTCTCCTCATAGTCTGACGGAGAAATACAAGCAATCATGGCGGTTTTAGAATTGCCGCCCAGGCTATCCTTCAATAACCATGTGAGGATCGAGTCTCGATATGGCACAATCTCTTTCCCTTTCCGCTTCCCTTGTCGACTTGGTTTAGAATCGGCCAGAGCGGCAATTACTCGCCCAAGAGTGGTCAGTGATTTGTTAATGTTAGATCCTTCGCGAAGTCGCTGGCCGGTAGCTTCTGTGGACTTGGCTCGTTCAGACCCTGCTAGATCGACCAGACGGATGCGTGCGGTACGCTCCGTAGTTTCGTCTGTAGAAAGGTCGTGGTGAATCTGTTTCAAAGTGATGGTAAAGACCGCATGCGATCGAGATGAAGTGTCATTCATTTTCGTGCTGGCGACCGTCCGAGAAACATCACCCTTGCGCATATACTTCATGAGATCAGCAAAGTTGCGAACCGTTACTTCGGTCAAGTCCTTGACGTAGGGCCCTTCGGCTGGAGATTCACGAATACGAAGATAGTGGGGAGGATCCGTCCGTGGCACCAGAAGATCGCGCACATGCTCATTATATACTTCGAAGTAGGACACGCGCACGTTGTAGCTGATATTTGGGGATTCGGCACCCTCAATGCGTTCGAAAAGATCCTCGCAAGTACGAGGGATCAGCCCAGGTTGCTCCGGCGTGCCCATCATCGTATAACTTTTCCCCGATCCCGTCTGTCCATAAGCGAAGATGCAGGTATGGTACCCCTCAAAATTATGATCCAGAAACTCCTCTCCCAAGCAGTTGTACACATCTTCTTGATGGGCATAATGATCATCCTTCTCGTCGTGGGACCAGAACGAGTTGTCGAAGATGAAAGACTTGTCCTCCAAGATCTTCCCTCGAGCCTGCGACTTGGGCTTTCCTACATCGTCAGCATTGAGTTTAGGCGCCCTTAGTTTCGTCATCTGTGTGTGGGGGTCCATCTCGATCAGGCAGCCCGCTTTTCTGTCGATTTCTGCAGTCCAAGATTCAAGCAGCGCGTTAGTTTTGTCTATCCTGCGACATCTTACATGGTTCCATTGCTACCCATGACATACCTCTCGGTAAGAAGTTCCTCACCCTCACGACAACTCGGACATTCCCGCCCGGCGATGGGCTGGAAACGCCATCCAACCGGCCTGGGGCCATCGCGATACTTTCTCGGGCGCGCAGGGACGGACTGGATGCAGTGGAGCGCAGGGCAGCCGCGGAGGCGGTGGTTGAGCGGATAGAGGGGCTAGTGATGCCTGTAATAACTGAGAGGTCGGAGGAAGAGACGGAAGATGAGCCAGGTCCGGGACCTTGGCCGATGTGTTGGTAGAAGCGCGAATCTAGCGCCATGGCTTGACTATGATCTCGCAATAACTGTACAGACTGAGTGACGAGCTCGCGTTGGCGATGAATTAGGTGATGGTACATACAGGCAATTGTACCACCGGGTGGAAGGAAGGACGGAGACGCGAGGTGGGCTGCGTTGCAATTGAGGGTCCGGCAATCGCGCAGGATCGTCGCTGCTGGGGGTGGGCGTTGTTGACTTGATGTTGCGGCTTACCGGTCTATGCCGTGGGAGATAATATTGTACTGTACTGGCACAGCAAGGGAAGTCGTTTGCATGGAGGTCGCTGGAAATCGAAGGTAAACAGTGGGTCACTGGGGAGACTGGCTTCTGCGATGGAAAGTAAAAGAGCGAAACATGCAGCGGCGGATGTAAGGAGATTCAACGGGGATATGATAGAGAACAAAAAGGAACAAGGGGGGATTATACCCTCTTGGGGGCTCTTATTACGGGGGGTAAACAACAATAATGACGAGGTGGGCTGGAATTGGAATGCTGATATTAAATCTATGGCTTCGTTTGGGTTTTTCCCGATTGGGCACATAATGCGGCCTCAGGCCGATAAGGCCATTTGGGGCCCTGCGGTGGTTGCCATAGCAATCCCCAGGTATATCCGTTCCTTCCTCGTTCTACTTCCTACAACTTCTTCTATGAATCGGCAGATGGATCTCAATTAGGATCTCAATTAAATTTCGATTTCAATTAATCTTCTCGCGGGCGACTCTTATCTCCAGCAGTACTTGCCCCTCTTCAAACCACAATTTCATCTCAAATGGATAACCAGATCCCTTCCGACCGAGACAACGGCGAAAAATCCCTTCAATTCATTCACTCGGAGCAAATAAATAAGAGCTAGATGGAACTGAATGAGAGACAATCCCACACAACGAGACTACTCGAAGTCTTCGGCGTCCATGGTGGACGCCAGGTAGGGGTCAGCTTCACCGGGGCCCTTCTGTCCGCTGCTCATCATTTTCCCATCGGTAAAGGCAGCATCGGGAACTGGGTTTCCGTTCTTATCCACGGTGGTCTCCAACTCCTGTTCGATGTTCCAGTCACCGGGGAATTGTGACTTCTTACTAGAAGTGGTAGAGGGATTTTGCTGTTGCTGACCGCTCGAGGCTTGCGAGAAGCGCGAGGTGGTATCTTTTGAGGCGAACGGCATGTTGGTTTCGTTTCTGATCAATGTTAGATTCGGAATCCTAACCCCAGACAGCTTTTATCATCCATGTTCCCGGGAGCCAGCGGAAAAAAGGTGACATTGCCCCCCGAGCCACCAACACCGAGGAGAGTAAGACCAGACAAATCACATACCGATTGTTATCTGTCAAATTGAACAAAGTTGTGTGTTACAAGCGATTGTTCCAGGGTGATTTAGCGCCACTGAACCATCTTGGTTGCGGGGTTCTCTTATAGGGTGAAGAGTGGCAAGAATGATATGATGATGACGACGACGACATTTCAGCATCACCACTATGCCACTTCTCCGCTCCAGGAAGTCACCCGACAATCTAACGCCACTTATGTCTCGATATCCCAGACCAGACAATCTGATTGCTCGATAGTTTTGGATCGAGTCCTGGTTGGCGCCAGTCTGGGCCTTTGTTTGCTCAGGGAAGGCTCTCCGCAGCGGCTGGTCCGGCATGCATCATGATTTCAGCATCATATCCACTTTGGAAAGTTCTCTCTCGGGTTTAGTTACGTCTCGATAAATAGGTAAACTTGTCGCATGCCCAGATTCCCCGAAAGGTTGTTGCACTGATGGTCTGTCCAGAAGTTCATTTTCAGCGCAGTTGCACGCACTCTAGTTTGGATCTTACCTAGGTACCTAGCATATATAGCGGACTGAGATAGTGACCCCTATTCACATAGGCAATTTAGGATACGAGAATACAAATTGGATTTACAGACCTGGAGTCATGTAAATGGCGTCGTGTCTTATGAGGAAGTCCAGACTATGGTTCGCCGCATAAAACACAATTGTTACAATTGAGAACGGGCCCTAAGATATGAGGCAGTTCTCCACTGTAGCTAAATGATTGGACATTGGACTAGCATTATATCCATTATTGATAAATGCTGTTGCCTTGCCTTCATTATTGCAGATGATGATCCATCGTCCAGTGACATGTCTGGCAAATGCAAGTTTCAGCCCTATCCGTGCGGGGCATATATTCTCCATTTAATTATGTGAAGAGTGGATATGCGACATCAGCCCAACAACGAGTCATAGTACAGAGTTAAATAAAAAATAGAACAAAAAAAGAGGAATAAGAATAATAGGCAGCAGAAATACTTCCTCATCAGTTGTTTGTTCCTGGCGGAAACGAACGACGACGATCCCTGGGCAATTTCAGCCCAAGCAAGAATGGCGCGATCGGAGTCGTTCCGGCGCCAAAAAATGAACTAAACGGGATGACTCCAAATCGCCAGAATTTTTGCCCTCGGCTGTGAGATTCCGTTTTCGACCCTCAACAAACAACCACGCTACCTCCCAAAAATCCAGATCTTCTCTTCTGATCAGTATCGCCCATGGCTGAACTATCCTCAGAAAACGGACATGGCTCCGATCTGGAGGCGCACGAGTCTCCGGCACAGACATTATCCCTCGCCCAGCGATGGAAACAGACCGTTGATACCAACTACACCGACCTCATCTGTCTCCTGCTGTGTTTAAACACGGGACTCTGCGACAGCGCCGCCTACAATGCCTGGTCCTGTTTCCTCGCCATGCAGACCGGTAAGTTGGAGGAGGTTACCTCCCTACCTACCTGAAACCACCGGATTCTCTCTCTCTGACTCATAGCGAATTCCAGGAAACACCATTTTCCTCGGACTGGGGGCGTCGAGCCAACCCGTGGGAAAACCCTGGGGATGGCTAAAGTCGCTCGTGTCGATCCTGGCGTTCTTCATCGGGGCGCTGATCTTCTCGAATGCCACGCGCCGCGCCGGGGCTCGCCAACGAGGCACGCTCTTCGTGTCGTTCATGGTGCAGACGATTCTGATTGTGATCGCGGTGGCGCTGATCGAGGGCGACCTGATCCCGCACACGTCGGACGACTCCAAGCTGACGGGTGGCCCGCTGTTCCTGGAACTGATCCCGATTGCGCTGCTGGCGTTCCAGTCGGCGGGGTCGATCACGTCGAGTCGGTCGTTGGGGTTCAATGAGATTCCCACGGTGGTGCTGACCAGCGTGTACTTTGATGTGGCGTCGGACCCGAAACTGGGTGATGTGCCGACCAAGAATCCCAAGCGTAATCGGCGCATCGGCGGCGTCGTTATGCTGTTGGTCGGGGCGATTGTGGGCGGTTGGCTGAGTCGCAGTAGTGGGGGGATGCAGTCGGCGCTGTGGATGGCGGCGGGGTTCAAGTTTGTTATTGGCTTGGCTTGGTTGGTTTGGAAGGGAGAGGATGTTCCCTCGAAGCTGTGATGGGAAATGAACATGTTTTCGTTAGGTGGATTGGGAGGGGTGCCAGTTGGGGATCGCATAGCGTTTGTTTGCCTTGGATAGAGCGCAATAGACACTCAGGTTTATAGACTAATGCCGCAGCAGAGATCATAGACGTATATAGATGAGGAGACGGGGGTAGATGATGATGGATATAGTAGAGGTTCTCGTGGGATCCCTTGATAATATACACATACACATACACATATCTATGTCTGAGCTCTCTATATTAGTATGTCGTCACAATAAAAGAGTTGCAACGACTTCCGCCTCCCCTCAAGCAAGCAATCTAGTATTTTTGCGTAGTCGCCCCAATATGTATCGTGTGTAATCGCCCAAGCTGCCACTCCTCCGACGCAGGCGTCTCGAGCAAAGTCCACCTTCGATTTCAGCGTTTCCCTGTCATCGTATGCGATCCACAGCTTCTCGCCCATTGCTATTCGGACCCCTGCGTCTGGATCCGAGCTGGTACTTATTGCAGGCCAGTCATGCTGGTGACGCAGAGTTCCATAGGATAGCTCGTGTTTCTCGGGATTCCTCAGATCCTGAATTTCCGAGTTCATCAACATTCCCATTTTCCGACTACTATGTCCAGGAGCCGCTCCAGATACGGCTGGACAACCTGGACTCACGCATTCTGGATGCTCCGGGACCAAGGATGTGCCGAACAAGGCAAGGCCCATATTGATAATGTCAGGGTGGATATGGTTCATCCACAGAAAGTCTATTGCCTCATTGACCTGCGTCATATTCACAGCAGGCCCAAGATACTCCCCATTCCAAGTGTCACCCCTTTGAAGTTGCGAATGCAGGTCGATGGGCATCAGATTGAAGTAATCAACTTTCCCTGCAAGTTTCCGCACGTTGTAGCCGTGCAAAGCATGCAGCGAAACCGGAAGCGTCATGCTTAACCCCCATCGGCCATTTGTCAGAGAGAGCGCGGCTTTAATATTCTGGACCAACCGTGGCAGATTCGCGTAGTCGTCAGACGAGCCATCGGGATGTTCCCAGTTCACATCCACGCCGTCAATATCGTACGTCGACATGAACGAAACGAGCGACTTAATGAACACCTTCTGATGCGCCTCGGAGCGCGCCAATTCCGAGAAGACGGACACATTCTTGATCGCCCAGTCATGGGCTGCAAGCCCACTGATAGTCACCCAGACCCTCAAGTCCGGGTCATATTTCTTTCGGGAAACGAGCCCTGCGATGGCATATGCATGTTGTTTGTATAGGGGATTCAGCTCAAAGGTCTCGGGGTTTATCGTAAGAAAAGCGACATTTACGTGCTCGTAGGTAGCCGATGGGATATTAGCTGGCGAAAATCTGTTGCATGGCCTGGCGCCGTTCCAGAGCTCGAAGTAGCCGACGAATCTACGGGGGATGGATTTGCATCGGGGTCTCTCCCTGCGGTTGCAATCAATGCAGCGGTCGGCACTGCTGCAGTATTCTGGGCCTCTTCCGCAGAAACCTGCGGTAGAGCAGCAGCCGCTTTCACATCGATGGTACTCGTCGCAGCGTTGCCTCCGTGGGCCAACATCGGCGACGCCTTCGTTGTTCGGGCGCAGGAACAGCGACATGCCCACCAGGGCTATGATGAGCATGAAAAGCAGCGGCTTTTCGAAACCCCCCATTATTGCGATAGTTGTAGGGGTAGACAGCCCATATCTCAAAGGATAAGAATAAACATGGACTTTTGAGCGAGCAACAAACGAACTCCAGTGCGGCTCTTTCACTAGTCGCGGGGGCCAGGATTCAGAAAATTCCCAGACATCGCTTATATTCGTATTATTCTTTGGATTGTGGAGGCTCTCCTAATTTAATCCACTAGGTAGTGTGCGCCACCAGGACCCGCTGTCGATAGTGTCTTGTTGAACCTGAAAGTCGCCGAGACTAGTCTCAGATACTTAAATTAGTTCAAATTCCACAAGTCTCTCGCTTGGCTTGAAACCAGGAACTCCTTTTCGTGCGAGTAGTTATTGGGGGGATGAACGCCGTGATGAAGGTCCCCAAAGCCATATGGAGGACAGTCTATCTTCTTCTGTCCATCTGTCTTCTCGTCCAACTTTTCCACCGATACGAACGATGGCAAAGGCGTGTCGAGAGGGTCTCGCCGGAACAGGCCCCGTTTTGCGCCTCGGGAGAACTCTACACCGTTCAAACCGGCGACAGCTGCAACAGTATCTCCCTCGCGCACAAAATCCCTTCATATGGTCTATATGCAGGAAATAGGGAGGCGATTGTGGCATGCGACAGGATGCGGCCGGGTATGGCGCTTTGCCTTCCCTTCTCCTGCGCAGAAGTCTATGCTATTCAACCGGGGGATACATGCAAGGGCATTGAAGAACAATCGTCAGATGTCCTGGACGGAGAACCGTTTACGAAATACAACTCATGGCTGCATCCTTTTGGGGACTGCGATAGGCTTATTCACATCAATCATGACTATATCGGCTCGGTGTTTTGTCTGGGTCCTCAGGCTGGGGTTTTCGAGGGATCTGAAAACGTCACAAATCCTGTATCGCTGAAAGTCAACCCCGAAGGCTATAATGGAAGACAGGCAAGCCGTCTTCCTGGACAGAAACCACTGAGACTCCTATTCGCCCTGAACGATAAGGATGCAAGGCAAGGTACCCGTGCTGTCTAAGGGGTTCGAGTAGAACTACAGGAGTCAGTTCTCTGGTAAAAGCTATCGAATATTCGCATGCGCAGTCAAATCCTGCCCTTCTCGATTTTTCTTATTTTTTGCCGGAGTAGTCAAAGGTCCACTGCTGCAGAGTGGTGGCAGGGGGAGGATACCAGTGACACCGATGGGATTATAGCAAAACTGCAGGAGACCCGGGGGTGAACTGGCTTTTGAAAATTGCTCGTCTGGATGAGTTACTGGCCGGTGGTCATCTCGTTACATTTCCAAGGATCCAAACAGGTGCAGTATAATAATATACGACACGACGTTCAGGTTGGAATGAAGGACGGACACTGGCCTGGCTGCAAGTGAAATAGTCATCTTTGCAATCCGAAATCAAGATTTTCCGAGTCAAGGGAACGACCGCTCATGGTCTCGACCACCCCCTGTGAATGGACCATGGAAAATTGGGAACCAGGAGTATCTTTCTTTCCCTGGTGGTGTGGTTAGGCTAAGAAAAGGACCAAATCGATGGGAATGGCGTCTCACATCAGATTCATGCCCCAATCTTACCACATATAATCTAATTATCCCTGAGGTCATATAAGACACGATGGGGTAGTACTCCGTATCTCACGATGATATAGGTGGCTTGATGGAGAAACCATGTCGCACTAGTTTAGACGGAGAATTAATAACCATGCATGGAGGGAATGCCCGTGCTACATTAGGCATTGGGGGCCATGACATTGCATGCAGGGGGACGAGGACCTTGATTCGCTCCGACGCCACCTTCGCTCGGACACTTCGGGTAACGATTCCCCCGTCTGGAGGGGGTTTTGTTCCCTGGCTGCATTGACTGCATTGACTGCATTGGCTGCATGAGGAATCGATGAGGGGGAATGCATGAACCCTCCTGTCAGATGACGCGATCGAAGCCGTCTGTGCCAATGCCGCTCTGTACGTCAACAAGTCTTGTTCTCCAGAGAATAACTAGTACTATCTACCTTCAATCACCATTACTGGGAAGTCTTTGTATAGTAAATATAAAAATTGATTCATAAATTGATCAACAAAACGTCTATCGGTCGGATGGGAGTAGTAGTCGTAGTGGGTGTCTATCTCGATGTCGTGGCAACAAGACAACAAAAAGGAAAATGCATCACGACATCGTCTTTAAAAGGAATGAATCATCCCAGCCAGACCTGACAACAGAAGAACAACTCGCAAAATGGTATCTCGAAGACAGAAGAAAAGCCCCGAGGGCTCAAACTTGCAGACTCGCGGCAGAAAAATGCAGACGACTCCCAGTGAGCAAGTGCGCCAGACAAGAAAGCAAATTCCCCATCCCAGAAGGTAAGCAGAAAAGAAGGGATAAACAAAGTGAATCGGAAACAAAATTAGAGCGCCTGATGGTCCGCGCTGATAGCGGTGCGGTGAAAAATGGGTGGGGGGGAAAGAAATGGATCAGAAACGCAAACGAGCAAGGCAAAAGAAGCCCAACCAAACGCGCTCAAATGCAATCCGACAAATTGAGAAGTTGTGATATCAAAAAAACCATCCAAACCGTTGGAGGCTAGTCGCGCAGGTCCCATGTTAGAAGATTGGGGCCATCGTATGTCAAAAAGAAAATTATGAAACGCAATTACTTTTATCGACCGGGTTCCCAAAAAGAACAGAACAAAACAACAAAGTCCTCCAAAAATTCTAAACCGGCGTCGGCCGCCGAAGGATCTCTTCGCAGTTGGCGTCGAAGCGCATGTTCCACAAACGAAAGCTGTTCATCAACTTCTCGGTATCTTCCAGTTCGCGGTCGCGACCGAAGATCGATTCGACAAATTCGCATCCGGCATTGCGACCCATGGAGACGGCCGCATTCTTCCCACTTTCTCGCTTGGCCGCCTTCCACATGAACTGTTCACAGGTCTTGAGAAGCTTCTTGAACCGCGTCCACAGACGCTCCCCACTCTCGAGGAAATCCTCCACGATTCCGAGTTCGTCGGGGTGGGTGATCCGGCCGAGACATTCATCTGCGCGCTTCACCTTACCGGCCAACTTGATTAGCAATAGCCATAAATCGCCCGCGACGTCGGCCATCGGGGTGGAGGCGCCATGGTGGAAGACCGTCCAGTCGTAGATCCACTTCCCCAGCGAGTTGGCATCGAAGACGCTTCCGAGGAGGATGATCGGCGCTTCCGTCGGATCCCAGTTCTTGATCGAATAGCCTGGTGGGATTCCGGCGCGAGAAGCATCCGCTTCGGTGGCCTTTCGCAACGGCTTGGAAGTCGCAGCGGGCTTTGGTTTCGACGGGGTCCGCGTCGAAGTGGATTGACGGCGCGCTCGGGATCGCTTTCCAGAATCGATGTCATCATACACGGGGACCTGGTTATAGTAGAAGTATTGATCAGTGGGTGGCTTTGGCTTTGGCTTGCGTTGCGGCGTAGACGGATATCGACGGGGCTCGCGGGGTTCCTGGTGAAAAACATATCGGGGCGCATCCTCGAATCGGTCGTCGACCACATCCACGAAGATGGAGCGTTTCGGCGACGACTGCGACGGGTGGGCACCAACGTTGTTGTCCCATGGGTTTGCGGCGGCACCGGACATGGTACTACTACGACGACGACGGGAGCCACCAAAAGAAGCACTTACATGATCGTGCTTGCGCGGCGGCGTGCCGTACTCCGGCATCGTTTCGTAGAAACTGGAACCATACCCTGCGTGCCATCCTCCCGTGTCCTTGGGTCCGGCGTAGCTGGCCTTGCGGTTGTGGCGCTTGGACGGTCCTCGAGGCGAGACATAGGGGCTGGCGAACTGGGTTGCGTAATATGCGTAATGGGGGGATGTCGGAGGAGAATTCATGTAGTCGAAAGAGGTCCACCCCGGGGGTGGATTAGAGTAATGGTACATTATCGCAAGTCAACCATGAGACTTCACAGCAGGAAATATCACGGTGGTGAGTGAGATATGACGAGGCAACAGACGACCAACTTTTTAAGTTCCCTGCTCAAATATAAAAAAGCAACACAACCGAAACAAATAAAACAGATAATAAGAAGAAAAAATTTAACAAATAGAACCCAGATATATTATACAGGATATCGTTCAGAGCAAAGCCGATCGACGCCGGTTAAAAGAACAATAAAAATCGGTGGTGACGAGGTGCAGGTATGAGGGCAGTCACCGTGGTACGGTTTCTAGGGGAGAGGAGGGATAGAACTGTATGGGTTCAGATTGCATTTGAGCGTTGTCGGTTAACCGATCGTGTTGGCACTTTGGGAGGCGAAAGAGCGAAACTCCGAATGATTCCTGGGTAGCAGTTCGATCGATATGGATCGAAGTAGAATCCAGGTGGCGAGGTGGTTATTATTATTATTATTATGTATTAATAATAATAAAAAGAAGAATAAGGATAAATTAACAATGATAATGACGAGATTATCAGAGGGGGTACAATATCAAGAGACCCAGTTTATTTCGGTGGTAGTAGGAAGTGTTTGGTTTCATGAACCCTAGATGGAGGGTGTATGGGTATAGGTGGTTGAGGGCGGCAGCGAAGGGGAGACGGGGTGTTTTGTATGAGACTACTTACTGACCCATTAAGAAAAAGAAATAATAATAATTGGGGAGGGGGGCAGCCAGAAGGATTGGGATTCAGGCCCCAAGTGGGGCGGCGCAGAATCGTGGATTTTCTTTCTTGGCCCTAGTCCTAAACGGGGTGGTCCTGCGGTGGTTGGTAGGTTGGTACCGTATCATACATACACCCGTACAGTTCGATCCAAGTGTTGGGGAAGTACCTTGGCTGGAATGCAGTGCACAGTTCCTTCTTTACTTTCTCTTCTTTGGATGGATCGATTCAAATACTATCATAAGTTTCTTTGTAAAAGAGTGAAATAGAGAGAGGGAGAGAGAGATTATATATCTATCTTTCGATAGGCCCATCCCACACTACCTAGGTATGACTATTATTCTCGAGTCACCTCAAGTCACTCCTCGACTTTTTGCCGCCGAGTCAGTCATCTGAACGCTGTGTTGGGCATCGCCTATTCGCACAGAGTATATCTCGACCTCACTAGCACCTTCCTTTAGCCTCAACAAGACTCAAATAAAAAGTATTCAAAATCACAGGATCCCATCTATCAATCACCCTGGCTTTGGACAGCCTGTGATTCTGCCTACAAACTGACTGCTTCATGCCATTCATCATCAACCATCCATATCCTTCCATACGGACTAACCGGTGTCATTGGTCATCTCGCCCGCCTTACAAAACCCCAGGGGAATCCCTAACAGCCACCGATTGTGTCCCCGCCCCAGAGATTCGTTACTTCTCTGAAGATTCTAAGTTCTGACCACTCCTTAGCGGTCCATCCATGCGTCACGGCGGCAGCCTGGGATATCACCCATGATGGCTGTACCCAGTAAATAAGAATGATGGTTGAACAACAACACAACAATGAGTCAGACTCTCAACTCAGCCACAAGTGACTCAACTACAAAGAAGTTATTAATATCGACGCTTTCTATGATGCCCCATTTTTTGTCAGCTGAAATAGACTGAGATTCCATATTGTTTTCCTGTTTCGGTAGAAAATCCATGGGATTCTCGGCTGTCCCGTGGGTAACTGTGGCGAAGTGGCAAGGCGGGCGGCCATCTCTCTTCGATCTCAGCTCACAGCTGATAACATGTGTCGATTTTCATAGGAATTGATGAAAGGGCCAAAAATGAAAGATACCTGAAGGATATGGAATGTATGAAAAGTACGATACAGCCCATGGTACAAACTAAACGACGCAGTCTGATCCATGGGCCTACTCCGGAAGATCCCGCTAGATTCCCATGGTTTTGCCTGGGTCGGGGGTAAACAAGCTCACACTTTAGCCTCCTGTATCTATATCTACGATCCAAGTCTCCAAGTGGACCCCAAATGGCCGTTGGCAGTCAAACCATCCTCCTTTGAACTATCCCCAATATCGGATTGGTTGTTGGGCAACGATTTGGTCGTTCGATGGGCTTTACCGCCGCCGGTCTGCTGGGCAGCAACCACACCTCGCAACCGGATGGAGCCTTGTTGGACAGACCGCAATTTCCGTCCCTCAAAGGGCGGGTAATAATAGATAATAATAATAAGTAAATAAATATTCGAAAGGGAATAATAAGACAAAAAAAATCAAATAGGAAAAAAATCAGGTTATTAGCCAGATTACCTCCGAAGGAAAAACTTGTTCAGATGATTCTCAAAAAACGCATGTTGCACATACATATGCGACAATGAGTGATATTGCGTCGGAAAAGAAGCAAAACCACGTCGAGCAAGAAGAATCAGAAAATTTTCCAGTCATCTGTTTGTCGAAACCAAGGTTACATCCCTCGTTTCGGTGTGCACAAAGAACTCAGTATCCAGGAAATCAGCCAGCCCCCCCTCCTATCAATAGTTCATATATATCATGGTGTGTGGTCTTTTTTTTTTTATTTCTTTGCTTGGGAAGAATAAACTTCCCAGGCCGCACATGGCTTTATTGGGTTCAATGAATTAGGGCACAGCAGGGACGACACCCAGGAATCCGATTAGCTGGCGAAATTTGGATTCATTGATTTTATCTCATTATTATGGTTATGGTTTATTTCGGACTATGACGCCGTCTGCAGACTCTCCACCACCCATGAGGTAAATGGAGGAGAAGAAGAAAAGAAAAAATAAAATAAAATAAACCTTGATTAATATAAATCCAGGTCAAAATTAAATTAAATTTCCAACAATCCCACTAAATCAGCAGAGTCAGTCCATTAGTTACTCGTCATCCGAGACACAACGCTACTCTCCTCCCGCGGGTCCAAGGCCCGGTGCCGATAAGTCTCCCGTTCCGCGTCAACGGTTCAACTGCATCCCAAACTTTGTGTCGGATAGTAAGGTCAAAATTGGGCGTCCTCTCGGGGTCAAAGGGGATTCCAGTACCCTGAGTCACCAGTTATTCAGACCCAGAAAGCAGACCGAAAGAAAAGAAAAGAAAGAAAGAAAGAAAGAAAGAAAGAAATATCAACGGTCTTATCATTGAGCACCCACTATCTCCACGGATTATACCTAGTACTATATTCCGGAGTAAGCTCCTTTCTCTCTTGCAACCCTCTCCCACCCCATGTTAGGGGGCCCCAAAGGACATCTCGGTCTCACACGGGAGAGCTAGTCAAGCCCAACTCAAACGAAATCTCCACATCCGAGTCCCACCAGCAGAATTTTCACTCATCCCTTGCTCTGGAAATGATCTGGATGGGGCCTTGTTGGTTTTAACCTTCTTCTTGTTTTTGTTTTTGTTTTTTTTTTTTTTTAATTTTTTAATTTTCTGGTAGGTAGGGTTAAATTGCATGTGTGCACGATCATTGTACAGTGTACCTTATGGGAGGTACCATTGGAAACCAACAGGTCTGTATCAGTACATACCAGTACCTAACGTTGATTACCTGGACATACCTCCTTCTCTCTCCCTACGTAGAAAAAAAAAAAGCATAATAATGAAACCCATGGGATCGCATGGCTCTCCTCCTCCATGGTTGTGGTTTCGCCCCCTCACAATGCAGGAGCCCTTTTGGCCCTGCATACTCAGTCCAGACGGGGAGGAATTCTTCGCCCGCAAATTTCAACAAATGACCTGTCGTGTGATTTGTCCAGTTTTCTCGAAAGCTGGATGTTTTTTGGTGTTGAAATTCCTGCGTTTCGCCAGCCTCATGCCGATCGCGTTTTTAAGGAATGAACATGTCGCGTTTTATTTTCATTTTTTTAAAAAAAAAAAAAAAAATTCACTGTTATTATTATTATTGATTATTTTGGTTTTTTTTTTTAAATTCCATTTTGCTTTCTCCCCCTTTTATTCTGCTCTCATTTGTGTGTGGTTGGCTCCTGCACTGCCCTTGCCCTGAGCCCTAGGCTATGGAACTAGCGAGCGACTGCCTATCAGTATCCCTTTAGAATAATAGTGATAACTGCTGGTAGGTTAGGTTAGGTGCCTAATATAATAATAGGAAATAATATTAATCCGAGGGATTGATCAATCTTCGGCATTTATTAGCCTTGGGTACCAATCGTCGATATCATGCAGACATAACTCTCGAACCTCCTATTATACGTTCTTCATTCGACAGTTCCAGCATCTAAAAAGTACCAGATCCCAAACCAGGATCAACACCGTCAATTGCACTACTGCTCCCTCCTGCAGCCTTCCGTCTTCCGCGCCTTGGGTTGACTTAAGTCCGTACTTGTCCTTTCCTCTAGAGTACGACACCACGATAGTGATGAGGGGTAGTGTTTCTGGTAGTGGCCTTTGAGACTTGGTGACAGGACAACCCAGACTGTAGTCCAAATCATGCGATATATCACGGTGCAGTAGCTCCTGCTTCATGGCGGGGTTGGTGGGGGTTGCAACGAAGCCGAAGGTAGGATATATAAGATCCTGAGACAGTTGTCGTGTCGTGTAAGGAAGAGGGCGACTCTAAAGCCAATTCGCCAGTATCAAGGACTTCATCACGGCCTACCTACCTACCTATAGTATCCTCGAAGAAATTTGAAGGACTTTGTCGGCACTTCTTCCTTCTTCAATAATAATGTTCTACAGTAGAACATATGTTATCCAATTGAAAGGCCCGCTTTCCCCCCCTCCCTCCTCGGCAGTTTACCCTCAAACCATGGATCAGAAGATCTGGCAAAGTTGTCCTCTCTTGCTAGGTCCCACTGTCCCCGCAGCACGAGTGAGGTGGCATAGCGGGGGAATTTTAGCGAGATGCTAAAATCTCGAGGAGTGGTGATGGAGGTCCAGCAATTACCAGTTCGGTTTTAGTTTGAATATGTCTCCGTCTCTTTTAGATTACCAAGCGTAAGCAAGCCACGGCCTAACCCTGAATCTTTGCCCAACCCCGATCCCTCGATCTTGCTCTCGGTCATATTGCTTCTATTGTCGCATGTTCAAGGCTGGTGTGTGGGATGGGATGGGATGGGATGTGATGTGATGTGATGGATGGAGATGTAGAAACGGTTCATAATAATGGCAAATGCAACTACTATGGTCCCGCAGGCGATGTACCTGCAAGATTCTTGCAGATGGGATCGACAATTGTCACAGGAGACTTCTCTACAAATCTCTTCGATAGGAAAGTAACATCTCGATACAAGCATAGTTGTTTGACTGACTACCTGGTATATAACTGTACCCTATGGTTAGATACCCCTATCTGTGAAAACTCGCCTACCTAAGCATTCATAGACTGGACTGAGATTGTAGATTTAGGTACCTACCTAAGGTTAGGTAGTAGTATTGTGGGTTTTCCATAGAAAGAACGAAACAGGAATATGACGGTATGTCCCAACAAGGTAACAATTTTATTCAGTTGAACTGAAAGACTCCATATATCAATATACAATCTATTTAAGTCGAACTTACCCATAACCAAGTCGTTACGCATTCTACCAGGCCCAATTCAAGCGCTATAATGTATGTCCATAGCCTACATTGGCCGTTTAGTGTAGTTCAACGTGTTCCCAGTAGGCTCGATATTCTTCAAACGCATATCCACCCAAGCCAACGAGTCCTCCATGAACTGATTACCATCAAACTCGTCGGCAAAGCCTCTTCCCTGCAACGTCAGGACAGCATTCTTCGTCCAACTCACGCATTTCTGTTCCAGTGAAAACCTCGGCGGAAGTGGAATCGATTCGAGACAGGCTCTGATTGTCGCGTAGGAACGTTCCTGGAGATCTTCCCTATCATGACTTTTCCAAGCAGCTGGGCATCTGTCGTGGGGTCGAGATCGGTATTCGCTCGAAAATACCACATGTGGCCGGGGTTCTGGTCGACTCGGTTTAGAACAGGGCAGGCGCTATCTGTCACATCAAAGTAATAACATTCCTCTCCCTTGTACCATCTCTTCGGAGAAATAAGGATGCCCCAGTGGTAGGCTGCGCTTCCCAATTGCTCTCTGTTGTAGGCAAGTGAAAGCTGGCCGCGATGATGCAGTGAGACAAAGACTCGAAGTTTGTTATGCATTTAAGGCCGGGGCGTCTCGACGGGCAGAGAGGATTCTGAGATAACTTCTTTGATGAAAGAGAATTATTTTTCATTGGTGTCAATACTGGGAGAGGTAGGTGAGGGGTCATTCAACCATAGAACTAAATTTAGTCGCTGGGCTGGACGTTAAGGATACCTAGGTAAGTAACCAAGGTAAGGCGCGAGAATAGTGTATCGGTAAGATGCCTCCATCGTTGTTTGTTGGAGTTGTCGAATGAGTGCGAGAAGCATCTCTGGCTTCTGATGAGAATAACGAGGATCCATATTTCCATCATTTGTGTCCAACCCATAGCGGAAGTACTAGTAGGTAGCACAGTACTAACGTTTCTCCATCCACAGTGTCTCAGCTGTCCGATATATGACAGACATTTCGATGAGGTGGGCGGGAATATATCCGTTTTGACTTGAGATGAAGCACAACGGCGGAGGTTATTTTCTGAGGCTGAAAGATCCGACTTAACAACGGTACGATGGTGTCCGATGCAAGATATTACACATAACTTATCGTATGTGATTCATTGATAGGATATCATGATCCGTCAAGACACCGTTTGTTGCTGTTGCAAAGCATCTGTATCTAGATTGACCAAGAGTACTTCTCTGTTGGGATACTAGGGGCTGGTGATATCCTATCTGAGCGAGTTACTTTCTGTTCGATATTACCAATTTACCTCAGATTTCTAAGGCTCCATATGGTCTGATTGGGACAGTAGCAGGTAGATTAACTAATCACGAGGGAATCTCTCCATCCCCTCGAGAGCCCAAAGAGGTAACAAGATCATACGAACATTTACAAGTACTTCCGTTTTTTTCTAACCCGGTCACCCACATGACATAAGATGTAACTTCTGTGCCGAATTAACATCCTCCTCCCGATCCATTAAGCTGACTCCCTCTGCCAGCTCAATACTTCACCAATTTATTACTAAGCCCACTCTCTTTCCTGGTCACCAACTCCCCTGTAAAACCGAGTAAATTTCAATCCTAAGTAAGCCTTTCCAGAGGTCTTGATTCATAATGACTCGAAGACAATGGTTACTGATGCTACATGCGCTGATGGATCTATCGTGATAATGACTACAACATCAGAAAGGTGCTTCGGGAGAAGAGGTTTCCTCTACACCATGTTTACTTTGCAACTTAACTTTGCCTCATTATCTTCTTACCATGGATTATCTATTTACCTGCATCTTTCCTATGATTATGAAACAGACAGCTGAAGCCAAATGTGGAGGAGTCCTGAGACTCACAGTAAGTGGGTTTATAGATAAGCCATCGGATATTTTCCTGTTGCGCCTTGTTGTAAGCCTTTCAATATATTTGTTGTTGTAGTTCTAGTGCATTTATGCAATGTCAACGGACAGAAGTTGTCGTTTTTGAAGCCCATCCGAGATGGTTTTATGACACATACAGAGTCGGTGGTTGAATGGACGTTTGAGTTGAACGAAGACCTGTGGTCCACCCACGTGGTCAGTGATCAGCTGTATAGTACATTGTCCCGATACGGGATAATTATTATCATCTAAGTAAAACCATGATTATGTTGCAAGTTGTCTACATGAAAACGACCCCAAATCATCAGGAAATCATGTGGAGACCCAGGGGAACGGATGAAACGATCCAAATGAATCCAACCATGCAGCCAAACCACCCAAGATGAATATGACCCACTGATCAGCGTTTGACAACCCCACAAACTCAATAATCATAATAGGGGGAAGGGAAAGTGGCGTGGTGGGTGAGGGGGATGTCGAGTCGAGTCTGACGACGAATTGATTGTCTTTATTAGTTACTTATTAAAATTTTGTTTCCGCCTTCTTCAGAACTAGGTTCAGGCACCTGTCAGGGCTCGTACCACATGCATCTCCCCTGCAGATAATTTAACCTGACGTTAATGCAGGCACCACCATTCCTGACGGGAATTTCCATCTGCAAGGGGGAGGGGAAAATGCAAAGAGGCAAACAAAGGCGGGCAACATTTACTGTTGTTATTTTATTTTCTTTTTCAAAGCGAAATGCGACTTACGGTCTCTTCCCCCCCCCTAAAATCAAATTAAGTTCTTACGACTAACGACTAGTAGTCGCAGGAAGTCTGTCCATCTATCTGAGGCCATGTGCGCCTGTCTTATCCGTCTGGAGCTTAGTGGATGTTCCTGGCGTGGTTCAATCTTTGGTCCCATCCACCCTTAGTTAGGGTTTAGCTCGCAGCTAGTAGGGCTGGTCGGCCAGACCTCAAGCTAATTCTACTTTTTGCCCCCTCCCCCCGGCTTGAGTTTAATTAGATTCCGGATTGAGAGGGGGTAAGAGTGGGGGGGGAAGGGAGCGAAGAAGGAAAGGCAACATGATTACTAGGTAGCATAATTGGCAAGGTTGGTTTGGTGGATGAGTGATCGACGCGGTGGAGAGGATAGAAGAAGTCGGGCCAGGGGTAAGTACTCCGTAAGTACCTCATCCATCAATCGACATATAATTCGGCGTCGATGAAACGGAGCACAGGCTGAAACGAAATGAGGACCGAAGAAACAACCCGAAGGCGATCATGGAGAGGCATCCTTGTAGCAGATACGAACTAGTAAGGGAAGGGCGTTCCTGCGAGTCACTCGGCGTGTGGTCGATCATCTCGGGGTAACAAGCCACTTTGATTATGATAGGCAGTGGATGATGATTGCTGGTTCAACCCCCTTTGAAGGGGTCCGAATAATTCACGAGGATAGCCTATAGATCCCCTTCCTCAGGCCGGAAGAATCAACCGGGTGGGTTGTGTCCTGTGAATCATACCTTAAAACATACTTTACATACTTCAAGTATACCTCTACATATTCATACTATTACTACAGCTCGATCGGGCGGTTCTTCATATTTCCAACGCATACAGGACAAAATTGGTCCGGTCGAAACACGGAAACTGTATTCATAAGAGTTCCAAGTAACAAAATAGTTGAATGCTTCATGATTCGGGGTATTGGGCGCGTAAAAAGAAAGAAAACGAAAACGAAACTGAATCCTTAATGCTCTAGGGGGGATCATCCATGCTATACTGTAACACAAAAGAAAAAAGAAAAAAAATCGAATCATTCGATTTCCATATGCAACCACAAAAGCGAGCGAGACATGATGCAGGGTATCTAAAAACAAGGTCTTATTGAAACAAAAGCGATCGGGAAATCATCGGAAAAGTCGTAGGCGCAAGATGGGACGATGTGTTCTCCAGGGCTTCAATTGAAAAGTCACCGGAGTCTCGCGATGTAGCACACCAAGCCCCATAGGACAGTCCCTGCCTGCCTGATCCATCCTACAGCCCGGCACTTCGGTGCGCGAGCTCCTTGTCGCCTTCTCGATGATGGAGAGAACTAGGCGCCGGTATGGAGCTGGGTGGGGAGGCTTCGCGAGTGAAATTCCTCATTTTGAGGAGGAACGGGATACAAATAGCTGTGCCCGCACAGCGGATGTTTGCCGTTCAACAAAAGGGTCGTCTGAGCGAATGGCCGAAAAAAATACACAAAGTAAACACGGCAGAACCGGTACATCACAAGTCCCGAGTAGTGAGAATCTCGGGCAGAGCGAAACAATGGGCGATGACGGCGAAAGCGCTCAGCGTGTATAAAAGTTGTTGATCTTTTCTCAATCTGGGTGGGAGAGGGGGGAGTGTTCGAGAATGGCGCTTCAGCGAATGAAGCCGACCATGGAGGCGCAACGACTGCAGTAATATGAATTCATGCCGAAACGCACGACACCAGGAGATGAATCATTCTCTAAGCTCATGGAGCGCTGGCAGCGGGAACAACGGACAATGTCGAAGCTCATGTTGGCGGGACCAGAGTCTGTGGAGGTGGCGGAAACGCCTTTGGTGCCGCCGGACGGCTGTGGTTGTTGTACCTGAACGGATGGGGAGCTCATGATGGTAGATTGCCGCCTCCTTTTTTTTTTATAAAAAAAAATCGGTTTCGAGTCGCGCTATTTGAGAATTCAGGCGGAGGACGGTAGGCGATCGAAAATAAAGGGTTGCGACCAAGTATGCAGTTATGTATGGTGAACGTTGGGGAGAATGCGACCGGGACAAAGAAAAAGTGGAATGAAAACACTTCCAGGCGCAAAGCGGGAAACCGGGCAGCAAAACAGGTAATGAATGGCTAGCCGAGAGAAAAAATAAATGAATAGGAGTAGGATTGGTGGTGAGAGGCTAGGGGATACTGCTGCGCAGGAATCCACGGGTTGCAACGGAGGAGAAATCCTGTTTTGATGTTTTCCCTGTTCGCTTCCTTTTGGGATAGTTGATTTCGCCCGTAACTTAGGTAAACTTGGACCAGACCAAATGGAAATCAACCAGTAACGGCGAAAAGCGGGGAGGGCGGTGGGTGAGAAGAGTTCCCCAAGATTTGTTGGGAGAGAGATTAGGGTGGTGGTGGTGAGGTATAAAGATATAGGGTAGGAGGTAGATAGATGTAGGTTGACGTAGTAAGTTAAAGAAGAAAGATAAAATGGAGGGAAAGAGAGAGTAAATAATTAGGATAGGATAACGTTGAAATGGCCCAAAAGAAATAATAATTAAAAAAAAAAAAAAAAGATTCGGAAAAAGAGGCAGAGAGGCAGATAAATTAATATTAATCTGACTCTCTCCTCCACAGCCCAGTGCCCTAGTGTAGGTTGAAGGGTCAGATCGATCCACTTTTTCCACCCCCTTTCTTTTCTTGCGTTGGATTCTTTTCTCTGGTTTCGGAGGAGGCAAGAGAGAGAGATCGTGTGTGAAATGTCCAAAAATCAAATAAAATCAAATAAAAATGAAAAAGGAATATGTCCCCTGTTTTTAAGACCCAGTCCGGTTCACTAGTTGGAGTGAAGATCAGATGGATCAAAAGATATGGATGTGTACAACGATTCAAGACAGATGATCAGGAAAGTTTAATAATTAACTCAGGACGGTCGGATTGGAGATATGTATCAAGCTGGTTTGGAAGAATGTGGGCTGAAGTTTCAAGAGGGTTTCTTTGCCAGGGTTCGTCTGTCAACCACGGGAGACTGATACTGATAATGGGACGATCTGATCTGCTCGGAAGATCCAACAGCCTTGTGGAAATGATAATAGTAATAATAATAATAATAGTAGGGCGAGGTAATTAATAGGCTCGTTATGGTGGCTATACAATGATCATACTTCTAGGCTGAAAGTGAGTCAGAACTAGAGATTGTACTAATAATAATGATGAACTAATTGTGTGACCTTTATAAACTCTTGGAGCACGAGCACACCTATAATTCCTGAGTAGTATTAACCTTGGGTGTATGATGATATTGACTACATCTGCTTCTGCAGAAGACAAACATCCCTGTCCACCTACCTATTTAGGCATGAGACAATTCCTATCTCTAGGACTCTCGTTCCACGAATCCTGTGCTTTGACGAAGATGCTAAAGGTCGTGTCGTCATGGTCGAACCTGGTTGACGGATTTGACTGGGGGTGGAAGGGTGATCGACTGGGAATGGATGGGTCGGCGTTTGATCGGCCCTTCAAGAATGGTTAGGACTGCAGAGGGTTAGATAGAACCAAAAAGTAAATACTAGAGGTATTTAACCTCGGGAATTTCCTGTATCCATCCAATTATGGATGGTGAGTAGTTTGTGTCACTTTATCATTATTCACCTTCAGGTACTCTAGGCACATGTGCTGATGGGGAAAAAACCTCGTTGCCTACTAAGAGAGAATTGAAAATTCTGGAAAAAAAAAATTAAATAAAATTAAATCAAAAGTCTCACCCCCTCGTGTCTCCAAAATCCTTGGTTCGTTAGTCTTATGGACGGATTCCAGACTATTGGATACCAGTCATGAACCTCATCCACAACCCACGATAGCGGGCGGAGCATGTGGCTTCTCAAGAACGGTGAGTGGCTCAGTCTCAGCAGGTCCAGATTACGTGATTGTAAGCTTGATATAATTTGATTTTTGCCCACTTCGGAAATAGTTTACGTCTACTATTATCTCATCAGCAGCATAATCTTAGGTAGCCACCTAATTGATTATAATTATAATAATAAGCTAAATACTTCTCTTTAGTATAGTAAGGGTATCATATGATTACTTGGGTACCTAACCGGAGGGCCCGAAAGGAGAGAGTCAAGTAGAATACGGTAATTTACCCCCCCTTTCAGCCTCGTCCAACAGGAACGGCATGAACATGAACCTGCGGCGGTGCAAGATCCACCCCGGGTGTTTCAGAATCTGTTCACTCACTTATCATTCCACTCCCGTTCCATCCGCCTTCTTTCCCCCCCCCTCTCTTTTAAGGATGTACCTACCTAGGTTAACTTGTTTGCCTCCCCCTATACATCCACCCCCCTTTTGACCTTATCATCAACCATCCCCTGGACAGATCACTTTCCAAAAGAAACCAACAAAACATTCCTCGATCGTCTCTTCTGAAACCAGCTGAAGATCTCCACGGAGGGTGGCAGTCCGTAGCCCTGGGCACGGATCCCGTGCATCTGTCGAGCATGTACAATTTCGATAGTAGCTCTGCACCCCAGGTTGACTGTTGGACACGGTTGAATGCAGAGTGACCTGTCTGCAAACTAAACAATAATCCTCAGAGCCTAGTGTCACTCGCCCATCTCACTAAGGAATTAGTTGCAGGTTCGCTGTCTTAGAGGACGGCTGGTTGCTCTATCTCCAGGAAACAAAGCCGAACGTGCAGGAGACTGTCCTACCGCGGGTAGATTAGCGCCTCTGCATCACATAGATTATTACACCGAGGAAGCACATACCCGCTAGATTCCTGACATTTTTGAGGTATTTTTCATCGACTCCTGCCTTCCAAATCTTCAAACAACTTTGTCTGCCCCCGCCAAGACCGGTTTCCCTCGTTAGACTGCGAATTCGGTCGATATGATCCCGCATGTGCGCTAATCACCTCATCGTCCAACTCATTTGGCGGGGCAGATGATCATGACCGTAGCATAGAAATTCAAATTGCCCATGTAAAAACTATTTGCTGCACCGGCCTAATTGCTATCACTCCTTTTTTACCCCATTTGGCGCCCGTCTAATCCCCTCCGCCCAATCCTCTTTGTACACATACCACTGGCCGGCGACCGGATATCCATGTTACATATTCGATATGATCGATGGATCTACTTGACATCACCGCGTCGTCGCCATGCAGGCTCTGACATGTCATCCCCGTAGAAACACAGCCACCCTGCTTGTTGGTACAAGGACGACAGGTGTATCTGTACTCCGCGCGCAAACCATGCGGAAAGCAGTCATGGAAGAAGTGTCTTCCCCTCACTCTCGACAAAAATTCTCCCCATCTCGTGGCTCTAGTCTAGCGGGTATTGTCTATGACTGGCCCCGCTACGCCGTCTGGTGCGCTGGCTGTTAATCCCAATACAGTAAAACCCGCGTCTGGCGCCAGCAAGAAGCTAGGATTTCGCGTGAGCGTGCAGTCCGGTCCTCGGTGGCGGCAATGCAGGAGAACGAAAGGGGTAGAGAGAAATGGCACCAATGGTCTGCCCCGCTGCCCTTGATGGTAGTTTTGTGGTGACTATTTCCTGATGGTTTCTGAAGAGATGCAGTGCTGACATCATGTCACATGAAGCCAATTAATTGACCCCCTCCAACGTTAAATTGTTTCCATGACGATGACGCCAATGTCTTGTGTGAGATCTATTCTTGTTCCAAAATAAAAATAAAAATGGCCTTTGAGATCGATTCCCTTCCCACCGCGGACATATCCTAGGTGTGTTATTTGCTAGATAGCAGGACACTAGGAGAAGTAGTAGAAACCACCGACCCCTAGATAAGGTCAACTGCAAAATATTTCCGTTCACGGATTATTGGCCCTCCCCTTGCAAATCCATGGGAACGGTGGGAACACCGACGACGTCATTGCCATTATCATCATGCATTGACGTAGTCATGATAGCAATCTCATGATCTTTTTCTCTTCGACTGGAATGCGATTCTCCAGGAGGCCCAGCGAAAATCAAGATAGCATGAGAAGTCAACCAGGACCTGCTTTGAATTTTGAGAAAGGAAGGGGTGAGTAAGGTGAGTAGGTTAGTTTTGTAGGTACATGCGGCACTATGTACAAGCAGTAACAGGAGAAGGTCACTAGCCCGACCTGACTGATTGCCCCGCCACCCCGCCCTGCGACTAAGACCGCGACCGCGACAACCACCAACGTCAACTCCTTCTTCCTTTTCCTCTTACCAACTAGCATCATCCAACACCCCCTTTGCGATCCCGAACCTCGCCTCATCCCTCCTCTTTCATCATGGCTGGCCCATCTCCCAATCTCTACAGCTTTTCCAACAATGACGCCCTGGCCCACCAATTGCGCCCATACGTCCTCCGCTGTCAGAATGCTGCCCTGACCCGCCACAACAGCTTCCGACTCGCCGTCTCCGGTGGTTCTCTTCCCGTCGTTCTAGCTAAAGCCCTCCTCGCACCAGGTGATGGGTCCCCAGAAGATACGGTGCTGTTTTCCAAGTGGGAGATCTTCTTTGCCGACGAGCGCGCCGTCCCCCTCGACCATGAAGACAGCAACTACCGCCTTCTCAAGGAGGAGCTACTGAGCAAGATCCCCGCTGAATTAGGTCAACCCCGCGTACACCCCATCGATGCCGATCATGTCAATGATGAAGACCCCCAGGAGCTCGCCGACCTGTACCAAGAGGAGCTGATGAAGATCTTCGCCGCCAAAGACAGCGTCAAGCTGCCCGTGTTCGACCTCATTCTTCTCGGCTGCGGCCCCGATGGCCACACCTGCAGTCTGTTCCCCGGTCATGAGCTGTTGCGCGAGAAGGACGCGTGGGTGGCCTCTTTAACCGATTCGCCCAAGCCTCCGCCGAAGCGCATTACCCTGACCCTACCAGTCGTCACCCACGCCCAGGCCATCGCATTTGTTGCCACAGGTGGTGGGAAGAAGGACATTATGAAGCAAATCTTCGATCTGGAGGAAGGCAGAAGCCTCCCCTCATCTCTCATTAACCAGGGTGCTGGTGAGAAGGTGAGCTGGTTTACTGACCATGCCGCGGTGGATGGGGTCGCTTTTCCCCGACGTGGAAGTCTGTAAGGAGATGATGATATGTGATTGTCTCCGCTTGTCTTCAATCGACCCGA
The DNA here is from genome assembly GCA_015844325.1 of Aspergillus nanangensis. Taxonomy (NCBI): domain Eukaryota; kingdom Fungi; phylum Ascomycota; class Eurotiomycetes; order Eurotiales; family Aspergillaceae; genus Aspergillus; species Aspergillus nanangensis. The sequence goes on along the minus strand of VCAU01000122.1, from coordinate 53,878 downwards.
CTCGATAGCGAACTTTCCCGAGACCAAATCAGAGCGACAGGAAAACCAAAAAAGGGGGGCAGACAAATATATTAATTATCTTTTGTCGGCGTTTTTGAACGGACGGGCCTATTAATATAATGGTGGCTTCATGCCGGGTAAAATTGGGACAATGGAAGGGCCTTTCGGGATTCCGTCCTCTCCTTCTTGCTTCATTTCTCTACATGCAATGAAATGCCTGGAGCTTTTCCATTCTAGTGTGTCAAAAGTATTTACGTATCTCTCGATGTGGTATCCAGTGGGCTGGCTGCTGGCCTTGTCCTATACACAAGCGTTTAAGGGAGTGGTATGTGTGACCCAGCACCCCCAGATATTTAAACACCAAACGAAGTGGAATAGATGAGCCATGATGGTGTTGTTACCCTAGATCTTGAAGGCTTTGGTGGTGGAGTTACATAGAATCGGTAGATTTTGCTCGTGCTGTCGGAGATATCTCCGGCGCAATCACCATGTTGACCACCGCACGTGCCACTATATACATAGTAGTAGGCTATGACCTAGAGAGCATAAACCTGACCATAAATACTATTACAATGGGAGGTTCAACAGAGAAAAAAAAGGGCACTGGAGAATTTAAACCCAAACAAAATGGCCAAATTTTACACCGACTCGATTTCGAGTATTGCCATTATTACCTAGAACTCTCCATTAATAATTAACATAAACACACCGACTTCCCACGTGCCAAGTCATCGCAGCTCCCAGAACGTTTCTCTCTACCCCCAAAGTAATCTATCTCTAACAACGATCCACCTTAACTTCCCCCCATACCTATTAGAATACCGATCTCAGTTCATAAATGCTTCGATATCCCTAGCCATGCCGATTCCCACGCGCTCCCTTTCACTCCGGGAGCCGCGTCAACAAGTGAGTCCAGTCCATTGCACCAAACACGTTCTGTCCCCTTGCCTCTGTTTACCCGCCTGCCTCACCGGTCGGCGAGGCTCATCCCTCGCATATTAATAATGATGATACCCTTACGCTCTCATTTCCTATTCTAACGCTTGCAATTCCAGTCTACGGCCAATATAGGACGTCCAACCACGGCCAAGACCCCTTTGACGGCGACAAAAAACACCACCACGGCGGCGGCGCATCGAGCACCTTTGAACCCGACTACGAGCAATGAAAATATCTCGAATCGACCGAAAAGCTTGCTTCCAGTTCGCGACGATGTCCGCTCAACGAGCTCGTCGCGAGTACAACAATCACAAGACCGTCGGCTCCCGCAGCGAGGGTTGAAGCCACCTACAAAAGGACCAACCCAGCAAGAACAACCAGTACCCAAAGCAACTACCGTGGGTCGGCGCCAGAGCTTAGTACGCCCCAGTCCACTAAAGATAACCTCATCTACCAAGCCTGCAATAGGCTCCACTGCCCTGAAAGATGTCTCAGGGCCGCCATCGCCTTCGAAATCGAGTACAGCCTCTAAGCAGAATGGCCGCCCATTGTCGCCAAAGAAGACAGATATGGGCCCACCGCCGCGCCCTGTCCGATCGGCTTCCCTACGGCAACCGGCAAGCTCGAGCTCGGGAACTCCCATGTCTTCGAGAGGCCATGCGCGACACCGTAGCCAAGTACTAACTCCTGCGTCGAGTCAAACTACGAAAAAGCTCGAGCCCCCATTGCCGTCTCCTACAACCCCGCGAGCAAAAGGCCAGTTCTCGACTTATCAACAACATTACTCGCCCAAAAAAGCTGCGGCACCATCGGTTGCACCGGCTTCCACTGCAGCATCGACTAATATAGATCCTTCATTGGTACCATCATCCTGGCCAGAGATTGCAGCTCTACAAACGGAACTCCTGCAGCTGGGTCTGTTACATACATCATCGCTGCAGCAACACGCAGAATGGGAGATCGGGGCGCAGACACGACTCGGCAAACTATACGATTCAGTCGCTAAGGATTACCACGAAGTCTTGACAGAAGAAAAGGAGCGACAGCGACAGCTGAATGGACAGGTATTGCATTACTGGTTGAATAATTGCCGAGAACATCATGACCGTCAGGTCTTTGCGGAACAGATCCAAGTCTTTTCACGGGTTGCGCAGGAAGTGTGTGATTTAACCGATAGCCTTGGAGGCAGATACCTATCTTTGGTGCAGGCTTTTGACACATGGTTTCAAGAGGCCGAGGAAATCAAAACGATGCGCCATTATCAGGAGGATGTGCTGGACGATGTTGTTTTCATCGATCCTCTTGACAACGGGTGGAAAGAAGAGGTCTACGCCATGACGATGAGGCTTGAGCTCTGCCTGAGGCAGCTGCAGAGTCTGGATGTTCTCGGTTACGGCGAAGTGGAACAACTGGAAAGCTCTACGCTTCTCCGAGTCGTCAAGGCCTTGGACGAGATGATCAACATGATGGTGGACGAATTGCAGGCGGTTCGTAAGATAGAAGCCGATGTTGTAAGGGCCGAGCGACAGTGGGTTAGTCAGCTCACGCAGCACCTGTCGGGGACGAGACCATCCGAGGAGGAGAGGGTCCCGCGCGCTGGAATGTGGAGACAACTATCGTTGAAGTCATAACTTTAGGGAAGTATAAATTGACGCTTTATTAGCTACGAAGGGATGAGAATGATTCATGGCGATGGATGGTGTTTTTTTTTTTTTTCTGTTCTTTTTCACTTTGTTAGATTTTTTGGACTTTTTTTTTTCTTTTCTTTTTTTCCTTGATTCATTCTCTTGAGCACTGCAAAGAAATTACGGGAGGACAAACTGCCGTGGATATAGTGACAAGAACATTTTCGGCGAAGATCCAGGGGATTGTCAGGGACCAACTCATGTCCATATGGTTTGGCCATATGGGGCCAAAAACATGAAAAGACAAAAAAAAGAGAAAAGACCGGCCCGGTTGGGGAGTTCCTGGGATGGTGCCTCCCAATACCAGATTTAAACTGGTTTCCACCTCGCAAGGGCCAGAAAGCAAACCTGCTTAAGAGAGACTAGCACAGTGAGTTTTCTTGATTGGAGGGTTGGACTGATTGATCGGCCTTGCCAGGCCCGAACCTAACCAAATGCACCGGATCCTGGTTGTTCTGACTGGCTGGACTTTCTGCCAGACCCCGAACCGGGCCCGAGGTTGACTCTATGCCATCCATATGCATGGAAAAGCTCCGTTCGCCGATGGATGTACTTTTTTTCGGGGTCCTCTGTGCTGTCATGACATGACAATATGTATGGCTTACGAGGATTTATGAATATTTAAACGAAGCTTTTTTTTATTTTCTTCTCCTGATAGGGATGGTGCATGTGTCGCGTGTTATAAGGCCGTTCCTAATGGTTTCCTTTGGATGGTAAGGTTAGGTGTAGGTATATATATCCACAACGCTGGATATGCCGTGGAAATTTTCTGATAGTCGGGGATCCATCGGCGGCATTAGTGCAAGTTTAAAAAAATAAAATAAAAAATCCTACGATACTATTATTTTTACATCCATCGTGGTTGTCGTCACGAAGTATCAGAAATCCACTGGGAGGAAGGCGGGACGTGTAACGTTTATGCCTCTGATGATCCTTACTCAGCCCGTTGGTGTTTGGTGTTGATCTGTCTGGAGTCCCGATGGTTCTGGGCCTGGTGGAGCATGCAATCCCAGCCAGCCGCCCCTCCCCATCGTCATCATGATATTCTCTGCTTCTATTCACTTTTCTAGTCGCCTGAATTTGGTAATTTTCCTCTTTCTTTCTTTCTTTTATTTCCCCACTGATCTTTCCTTCCCTCGAACTGCATCTGGAATAAATTAATTATTATCGGAGGGAGCTCTATCACGGCTGGTCCCCTCCCGCTGTTTTACCTTTTTTTTTGCCCCATCTCGCTCTTTTTGTCCTCTTCATCCTCCACCCCTGACATTGATCTCTCTTTACTTCCTCACTTTTATTCTCGACTCCCTGATATCTTATTTTTTTCTCTTCTCGTGATCCTCACATTTCTCATAGTTTCCCTGTTGCAGTCTCACGGCATCCTCGTAACCTGACGTCATTGTCGCAGCCCCCCGTTGGCGAAGCACGCGCGCCATGACAGATTAAATCATATCATGAAGAACCTCTTGTACGACCGCATCTGGCGCCGCGAGTCGGGCGAAACTTCCCAGTATACGAGCATTCGGGGCTTATATGGGTCGAAAGAATGGGTCAACGACTTGGACATTGTAAATGAACTGGGGGGCCACACCGGCTGTGTTAATGCCCTAAGGTATGTTGTGGATATGTTTGCAACTCGCCACGTTTCTAACGCCCCTCGCAGTTGGTCGCAGTCTGGTCGGCTTCTCGCTTCGGGCTCTGACGACTTGCACCTGAACATCTACTCTTATCAGCCGGAATCCTCCACCGCACCCTTCTCTTTAAACACCTCCGTTCTTACCGGACACCGCTCAAACATCTTCTCGGTCAAGTTTATGCCCCACTCAAATGACCGGACTCTGGTGACCTGTGCGGGTGACAACCAAGTCCGCGTTTTTGATATTGAATACTCTAGTAGGAACAACAATGTTGAATCCTCCTCAGGGCTGATGGCCTCGGCCCGAAGCCACCGGTTCAACAATTTCTTTACGAATACTCGCTACCTTTCCGAGGAAAATACAAATGCTCGGGTGTATCGCAGCCATGCGGATCGCGTGAAACGTATCGTCACAGAATCTTCCCCATACCTTTTCCTAACCTGCTCCGAGGATGGTGAGGTTCGTCAGTGGGATCTGCGACAACCTTCATCAGCTTATCCTAGACCAAACGGTGGCCAAGGCGCCTTCGCCTATCGGCCGGGGGTAGAACATGACTCTTCCAACACACCACCACCCTTGATCTCGTACAAGAAACACCACATGGATCTCAACACTATATCATGCTCGCCGACCCAGCCGCATTACATTGCCTTAGGTGGCGCGCATCTACATTGTTTCCTTCATGACCGGCGGATGCTGGGGCGTGATTTGCATACAGAGAGAGGGGACCCAGGTGGCTCACCGGGGATCATTGGGAGTCGTGATGACGAAGCGATGGGACAGATAACCAGATGTGTTCGCAGGTTTGCGCCGTACGGAAAGAACCGAATGAAGCCGAAAGATAATGGACACATCACCGCCTGTAAAATCAGTGATGCTAATCCCAACGAGATGGTTGTCAGCTGGTCTGGAGACCACATATACAGTTTCGACCTGATCCGAAGCCCCGATGCGATGGAGGCCGAGAACGTGGCCCATGATATCAGTAAAGCCAATGGGCAAGAAAGAAAGCGTAAGCGCCAAAATGGAGCCTCATTATCATCGAGCTCTAGTAGCACCCGGCGTCCATCCCGGCATCGTTCTTCTAAGCAACGGGAATCCGATGACCTAGCTTTCCGCGTTCGCTACGGCAACGGGGAGCTCGAAGATATCCCTCTCTCAGATACCCATACAGCCCCGGAGATTCTAGAGCGGGCCCAGTTTTCCATGTTAAATGAGGCGCAGCGGCTTAGTATGCAAATCGCCAAAGGCCTTGCCAAGCTTCGCAAGTCTATCTTCTCGCTTGAATCTTCTCTCCGAGAAAGCGGCGAGCCAATTACGGAAGCCGACCCAAGTCCCTTCACGGAATCATTCTCCTTGGCGATGACCCAAGCTGCTACGTATCTACCCCAGATGGATAATATCATGCGAGCATGGAGGTACCCTATCAACCCGACTCCAGATGTGGTAAGGTTCCAGCAGGCTCTTCGTCACAACCGACAGTCGGCCTGGAGATTTGTTCAAGCTTCGGGAACATTAGCACGGGTACTAGGAGGCCAGACCCGAGCCTCAGTAGAGGATTTCGATTTCGATATGGAATTTTTTCGACAAATATTACCGGCACCCAACGAGAATAACGTTCTAGATCGGAAGGCACAGTTCGGATATGACTTCCTCAAGGCAATATTGCTTTTTGTTGAGGGAGGCAGAGAGGCGCTGCTGGCTGGCTTTAGGCGTGACTCTGCGATGAGACGGAATCAGGTCCGCTTTCCCTTGTCCGCCACCGCGGACGATAGTGCCATCCAGACCGTTTTGATTCCCTATCTCCAAGGATTGGCCGGCGACGCCCCCATTGCGAATGTTGACGCCTCACGATTCGAGCATGATAGCAGTCGCATACTTTTCCAATCCCAGCATCTAGCCGTGAATGCCTTTTCTAACGCTGTGAAGTTGCCTCTCGAAGACCTAGAGAATACGGCGGCTAGAGTCGATGCAGAAAATGGTGCATCTAGTCCTCAGATTCAGGCCCTCGATAGGTCTGGAGCCAAGCGGTTCTGGGGGTTGAAGGTCGGTCGTGGAATTCTAATGGAGATTGGCTCAAGGGTGAACTACGAATTTGTGAACCGGGCTTTTGGTGGATTACGTACGATCGTGGAGGAAGACTTTGATGCAGATTTCGGCGCTGAGAGAAGCCAGGAAGACATTGATGTTCGTATGGAGGCCGAGCCACTTTCGAGCAGTCAACTTCTCGCTGCAGCCTCCGTTTCCAGAACCCTCTCTTCTTCGGGCCGCCCTCAGGTGGAAGACCCTAGACCACCTTCGACTGCCAATGGCGCCATGATGGACAGTGATGATGACTACGAGACGATCTCATATAGTGACGATAGCAACGGAAGTGAGTCGGATATAGCTATCCTCGAGGAGGATGACGACAACATCGATTTAGACGATAGTGAGGATGAGTCCCCAAGGAGCACGGGCGGATCCTCCAGCGATAGTGACGACGATTTCGAAGGGGCAGAAAGCATGTTTCGACTGAATGGCCTACGGCGCCCACGCCGGGAAGACGTTGAGCTCGATGTTCCGTGTTCATCTCATACAAGAATGTATCGGGGACATTGCAACATCAAAACCGTCAAAGATGTCAATTACTTCGGCCTGGATGACGAGTATGTAGTCAGCGGCAGTGATGATGGCAATATCTTCGTCTGGGAGCGGAAGAGTGGCAAGCTGGTTAACATTCTGGAGGGCGATAGTGACGTCGTCAATGTTGTGCAAGGTAGGCCGACCTCTGTTGATGGCAAATTTGTGCTGTGCTGGAACTAATCTTTGCCTAGGCCATCCTTACGAACCAACCATCGCGTGTTCTGGCATTGACAACACCATCAAAGTATTCTCTGCTGACCGACACGCACAAGAGAACGCTCTTGGCGGTATTAACATACTGGACCCTGACAATCCGTGCAATAAGTTAGGGCCTCGCGTCTCTGGCGTTGGTGGTCTCAAAAGCCGCAAGCGCGTTCAGGATAGTTATCAAATCATGAGTCAGAATGATGTTGATCGGCGAGGTGGAATGAGCGATGCCTTTCTTGCAGTAAGTATTCCACGCCTGTTTACCACCTGTGTATGCCTCCTCTAACGTGGTCCAAAGCGGGAATTTCTGGCTCAGGTCGCCCTCTCCGCCGGAAATCGGCAGGCAGCAGGTGAGGCCGGAGATACGACCTTCGTTCTTAACAATAACAATTGCCATGTAAGTGCTATCTGTTCGGGTTCTTTCGCTCGCCTGGTGTTAACGCTCTGCAGATGATGTGAATTATCGGATATGCTTACTAAATAGGCACTTGGACAAGTCTCCGAGGGCCTAGGAAAAATCGAAGCAGGGGAAAAAAAAAGATGATCAGACCCCGTCCGCTATCGTATGGTTTTTTGTCTACTTTACGGTCCTTTTCTTATCTGTACATATTTTTTAATATTGCTTTGGATGGGTGGCCTTTCCCATCGTGGTCTTCCTGAGAGTGGGAGAGGCTGGAATTATTATGATTGTATTAATGAGACCTTAATTAATACTAGGATGTTACGCCTTCACCTTTTCCCAGTTCTTTTGCAGTATTATCTTGGGTGAAAACGATGGAGCAAGTGGCCCTGGGTGCCTGGAATCACAGGCAGATATTCCTTATCCGTTATCGTCACGTGGCGATAACGGGGTATCTCCCCGCATTATAAAAAAAATTGAAGATTTTCTCCCCAGGTATAGACCAGATCGTCTCTGTCGGCCATATTCAATCTAATACCCTCGCAATGAGTGACATCATCCAAAGGAGAGCTGCAATTACCACCCAGCTCTACGCAGACCCCTACAATCCCCATCGCCATCTCGAGCGGGGCCTGATCCACGAACAACTCGGCTATGCTGATCTTGCCTCTGCAGATGCATACCGCGCTCTGTCACTGTTAGAGTCCGTCGTTGACCCTGACGGCTGTGAATTTCACGCTCGTCGCCGAGTATCTGAAACAGACAACACACAAGAAACTAACGACAGTGATGAGGACGACGACGATGACGACGACAATGCCTATACCCCCACCACCCAAGAAGAATACGACGCCATCATTGGGGCCGTGTACGTACTGCTGGTCCGCAGTTTAGTGACCTGTGGGTGTTATCGGGATGCATTGGAGTTCTGCATGCGAGGGAAAGCCTTGCTCGAGGAGACCACCTCCCGCGATACCGACGAGGTGAAGACCCTCAATGCCCAGATGCAGCTTATCAAGGAGGCATACATCTCCCGACAACGGAAACTCAACAAGACCGTCCCCGACGATGTGCACATCGACGCAAGTGCACTTAACGCCCAGGGTCTCGCCCGCCGCGTCCTTTATCCCTGGAACGAGCACGAACCCGATAGAAAGTCGCCCGAGACCCTCCACCTCCTAAACGAGAGATTAAAAGATGTGGCGCCCAACTGCGAGGTGCGCGCCGTCGCCTTGCCCGCCTTACATGCCCCTGACGGCGACAACAACACCGACACTAACACCCCCGACGAAGTGTCCATCCAACTCGGCCTCTTCGCCAAAGAAGACATCGCCCCCGGCGACATCCTCCTCCGCGAAACCTCCCTCCTAACCGCCACCAACCGTCTACACGATGATCTATGCGACGCCTGCAACGCGCCTCTCCCCGATCTCGCCTCCGACCACCCCCCCATCGCCTGCGCCGACTGCGACGACATCATCTTCTGCGGCCAGAAATGCTACGACCGCGCCCAGACAATCTACCACGGCGCCGTGTGCGGCCTCATGGACAACCTCGAGTCCATCGGGAAGGACATCCCCGACCCCAAAGACAAGGCCGACTACCTGTACCTGCTGCTGCTGGGGCGCGCCATCGCCATGGCCGCCACGCAGGACGTGCACCCGCTCGATCTGCCCGAGATCAAGTACATCTGGGGCGACTTCCACGAGTTCGACGCCACAACGTTTCCGGCGCACGATTCGCAGGCGGAGGCCAGCGGCGCCGCCCTGCCGTTCTCCTTCCACCTGAACATCCTGCAGCCGATGCGGCTGCTCGAGGAGATGGAACTCGACCCCTACGCCGCGCTGCCCCGCTACGATACCTGGGTGCTGAACACCCTGTATGCGAAGTTTAGGGGCACCGCGTCTGGCCGGCTCTCCACCTGGGATGGCGGGCCGGAGCTCTGCGCTGTGCATCCGCTGTGGTGTCTGGCGAACCATTCGTGTGATCCGAATGTGCGCTGGGAGTGGGGAGGGGAGATTACCTTCCGCGCGAGGGGGGAGGAGGAACGCGCGGTGTGGACGAAACGGAGTGCTGGTGGGGAGGGGGAGGAGCCGGTGACACGGCGGGTCGGACGGGGGATTAGGAAGGATGAGGAGATTCTGAACCATTATTGCGATATTGGGTTGGATGTGAAGGAGAGGAGGGAGTGGGCGAGGGGCGCGTTGGGTGGATGGTGTTTGTGTGAGAGGTGTGTTTGGGAGGCGGATGAATAGATATACCCTTAAGAGATATTTTGGAGGCTAGAGACTAGAGACTAGAAACTAGAGAACTACAGTAGTTGGAATGGAGTTGGTCTGTTCCGAGTTTATTTTGGCATAAGCGGCAAAGAAAAGGAAAGAGATAAAAAATAAAAGATATCAGTACACGAAGAACCCTAGCCCAAACTTTGTAACCGGATGGGATTTGTCAAAACACCACTGTATTATGTCCTAAAACCTTCTTTTTCCACCCCTGCTTTTAGCTTCATTAACAACCTATTATCTTAATCGAGGTAGTCGGCGGCGCGACCTCGACGAGGCGGAGGGGACCGGGAAGGGGACCGACGTCTGGTCGAGCGACGAGGTGATGGCGACCGGGACTCAGAGTGCCGTGCCTTCGGGCCAGGCCTGTTTCGCGGGGGGGTTGACGAGCGTGAGCCAGCGCGGGTACGACGGGGAGGAGGTGATCGAGACTCTGAGTAGCGACTGCCTCGTCCTTTGGGAGGCGGAGTCACAGACCGCGATGGAGATCTGCGATGGCGGCGGGTGTTTGCGCCCCGTTTCTGAGGAGTGACGGACCGAGAGGGAGACCGGGTCATGCTTCGAGAGTCACGAGAGTCGTGGGATTTACCCCGGGCGCGTCGAGGCGGTGTCCGAGACATGGATCGTCTCTTCGGTGACCTTGAGCGGCTATCTGAAACCGAGCGACGCCGACTTCTCGGTGCTGGAGACCTGGACCGCGAAGGAGTGTAGCTGTAGCTTTGGGACGACCCAGAGACGGACCGCGAGTAGGACCTGCCTCGGCTGACGGAGCGCCGGCGGCCACGGCCTGGTGATGGGGAGCGAGAGTAGGAATAAGATCTTGAGCGGGAGCGGGTGCGACCTGTACATGTCGAACAAGTCGAATGAGATCTGCTGGATGCGGAGCCGGGGCTGGCGGCGCGGGCAGGGAGGGCGGGGATCGTAGGTTTCGGCATGTTCTTCAGGTATTCACGCATGTCCTCCGTCAGAATACCAAACCCGATACTTGTGAAGTAATTGATCGCGAAGCGAGTGTTGCGTGGGTTGTCCGTGGGGAAAATTCCCTCCAAGCTGGGGCGGAGAATCTCCTCTCTCATCTGCTCGTGGAGTTTTGGCAGGCCCAGATGCTCGCCAAGATCCTGGAACAGAATTTTGATGAAGATACGGCTGCTGGATGTTGTTTCCTCCTCGTTTAGGTGAATGATGGACAAAACATGCCAGCCAATCGCATCGGTGCTGAGCATGTGGCCGAAAAAGCGGGCAATATTGCGCAGGCGGTTGGTCTCGTATCTATGAATTGTGTCGTAGTACTTGGCAAAGGCAGCCTCGAAAAGATCGGACCAGAGACGGTTGATCTTCGCAAACCGCTCTCCGATCAATCCGTAAAATTTCGAGTACGTCCGTTCCTGGGAACAACATTCAATGACCATAGACGGCAATTCAGGCTCCAGGCCGGCCGGCAGGGAAATCTTCATCAGCTTGTGACAGCATTCTTCGAAATCGATACTAGACATGATCGTCAGGTAGATTGTTCGCCGCAAATTGACAAGATCCGTGTTGCTCGCATCCTTGATGTCCATCTTCTGCTCTTCATCCGACTCCTCGTCCGAGCTCACATCCTCATCATCCTCATCATCTTCGTCGTCGCTTCCTTCTCCCAAGATCTCCGCCTTCAGTCGCTTGTATGCATCTTCATGTTCTTCCCACTCGGAATCAAATTTGAAAATATTTAAGCTGTCCTGCGTCTCAATCTCGTCGTCCAAGCCAATTCGGTGGGTGATCTGATCCTCCTCCTCCACAAGATCGAGTTCTTCCTTGACAGCTAGGTTGTCCTTGTAGCGATCCTTGCGGACTTGGAAGAGGACTTCGATCATGTACTGCACTCGCTTGTCGATATCGGCCTCGTGGAGGATATTTCGAAATTGATCGAACACGGCGAGCGCGATCGGGGCACTCATTTCCTCTAGGTGATGCCCAACCTCCCTTGTAAGACCTACGGCGATCTCAACACTGTCATCTGTCGGCTTGTGAAGCAGGAGAAGAAGAATCTGAGCCGCTAGCATCTCGTGAACCACTTGCTGATTGCATAGGTGTGCGATAAATGTCGTGGAGGAAATGCAAACCGCCTTATCATTTCGCTTGAATGCTTTGCGGAACTGGACAATAAGTCGACTGAGTAACAGCTCGCCCACCTGGGGCAGCTTGGTGTTCACGATGGCAGCCATGGCGGCGTAGATAGGCGTAAAGGGCAAACTGGCCGCCTGCGCCTTCATAATGCTTCTGCAGAAAAGACCGCGCCCACGGACCAAGTTCTCACCGAAAAGCTCCGGGACAATATATTTGATATTCGATACGTTGACCTTGTTGATAAGACCGTTGATCGATTTCTTCAAGGCCTCCCACGCCATGCGCTGATATTCTTTGCTGGTCTTGTCCGTAATCTGCGCCTGGAGGGCACGGAGTCGCGCCGGGGGAATGTAGGTACCGCCGGAGCGCATGTTCAAGAGCTTCTCATATTCCGCTTTTGCAGCAGCTTGCTTCTCTTCCTCAGTCATGGGCTTGCGCGCCGCTTCTTGTTTTTCATGCTGGCGCACGCGCTCGGCGAGCTGGCGTTCCCTCTCAATGGCCCGCTCTGGATCAACACGGGGGAGGTCGCCATCTTCCTGGACCGAATCACCGGGAGGGGACCGTCGACGATTGGGGGAAGGTGAGCGAGAAGGGGGAGAGCGTTTTCGAGAACCGGACGGTTGAGGGGAGTACGAGGTGCCAGGCGGTGGAGTCGGCACTCGCACGGCCGACTGTAATACAACGGGGTCGGTCATTTTAACAGCTGGGTTTTGACGGTGGTCGTGGGCTCCTCAAACGTCCAACGCCGAGGTGCGTAGTGACGGGGGGGGAATGGGTGGAGCTGGTCGAGCATAAAAACCGTGAGGCGGCGAAGGAGACTTAAGGTCGCCAGCTTAGCGCGGTCGGGGCACGTGACCGCCCGTGGCATCACGGGGAACTTGAGCTTAAGCGCAGTAGGGAGAGAGGCCACTATTCCCAAACACTCCTTTTGATCAGGACGCCAATTGCGCATCAGGATGGTAAGGCCTTCTCTCACTTGTCGCTCATAAACTCTCACTATCATGACATTTTCTAACTGTTTTTCCTCGTTCAGCTGGGCCAACTCGTGGGATCCGCCATGCTCTTGGCCGCGACTGCCATTTTCCTCTACTACACCGCGTGGACACTGTTGATGGTACGCCATTTTCCAGACTTTGACAACTGAAAGACCAATACTAAAGATCAAATAGCCCTTTGTGGACCCCGGACATCCTCTGCACGACCTTTTCCCCCCGCGCGTCTGGGCAATTCGCATCCCCGTCATCCTTACTCTCCTGGGTTCGGCCGTGGTTGGCACCTTCATCGGCATTGTGATGATCAACAGCAACAAGAAGAAGGCGGCCAAAGCCAAGGCTGCAGCGGCGAAGAAGAAGACTTGAATAAACTCTGATTGTGGCGGAGAACTCGACGAGGGTTTACGTATGTGGGCGGTCCAGGAACGAAGCTGTATACATCTTCCTCTTTCAAGCATTTTACTCTATACCTTTTGATTGCACTGTGTATCAATAATCTTTTCATTCCTTTTTGTCACTCCTATAATTGTAGCATCTGCATATCTGTCTTGTAACGGTGCCGTGTCTCGCTGGTTGGAGAGGAGTCGACAAGGGATAATGGCAAAACCATGCCCAATGTTGTTTGACCACAGTGTCAGATAGACCCACATACATGAGTTGGCATCGGTGCATCGTCATAGATTGGAATTATGGGGGAAAAAATTCAAGGAAACTGCATGGTATATCTGTTTTGCCTGGGAAAATTGGCGTCATTGCTTGGTCAGCCCAATAACCGGGCTGTTTGTACCTTATAGATTTTGGGCGATGCATGGAATGTAGTCAGGTGGCCGATGGCTGTTCACTGTGGAGTAGGAAATTATGTCTCTTCAATCCCTGTTCATCTTCATGTAAATTGCACTATTCAAGTTGTGGGCAAGGATAAAAACTCAAGAGAAAACTGCCTGAGAGGTTAAAACTTCACTCTCAGATCGACGGCCTGAGGATATAAGATACTATGTTCGCAATAAGGGAACAGGAGCATATAATATGATATCGGTTAGGTTCCAGTAATCAAGAACAGGCGGACCATATCGACGAAAATACCATCAGGTAGAGCAGAATTACCTGGTTCTACTTATTGTGGCAACTCCCACATAGACTTATCGGTTTGACTGTGGGGGACATTAATAGATCCCAGGTATATCTCAGATTATCTAGAAACTCTGACTCAACCCAGTTTTTACGTTAATGGAATCCATATGATATAAATTAGCCTTAAGGCTCCCTTCATGCTAGATTTCTTGACTATTCCTACTAAACCAGCAAGATACCTCAAGATGTCGTATATTATAAACTATTCTTCAGCAAGTAACATGTCATTTGGGCAAACTAGTACACTCGGGATTACGCTGGGGATAGCCCGACTGGAAATTGTCCATACCACTCCATAATAGATACCTCCTAACCCAAGTCAAGTATCTGGGTGGGCTTCTGTCTCACCAACTGTCTCATGTTGGATCCCGGTGACCACAATATCAGGAGATGTATCACCCTTTTAAGTCAACTAATTAAAGCATCAGAAGTTCATTTTCTAGTCGAAATATTTTTGATCAAAGGCCGATGTACCACAAGCTCAGTGGCCAAGGTCCATCAAAAGCTTCGAGATGCGCACAATGACGTATTCCTGGAATTTAAGTACATCCACTGTCCCTACGGCGAGGCCGAAAAGTAACTGCCCATAGGTATGTCGACCGGGACAAAGTGATAGAATGTAGAACTAACTCTCTAACACATCGTAATTGTACTTACCTGAGGAGGGGAGAAAGCAAGCCAGATAGTTAGTGCTTATCGCCGGTAACCCGTAGCCTGGACAGGGATATTGGTGGCTGGTCAACGAAAGAAATGGAACTCTTCTAGGATCCCTGCAATCAACCCATACAATGGTTTCTTGCGTGTTCGGTCTCGTTCCCTACCGAGGCTACTATTTGAAGATCAATCCGGTTCGTAAGAGTTCACATTATTATTACAGTGACCTGTTTTAACATTGTAAGAGTTGGGGATAAATTCTCAGGCCCCCAAGGCACCAGCCGTATAGATTACCGGCACTGGCCAGTGGGGGGGTCGTGACAGTACAGTGACAGACCGTGGTGTCAGGGTCCACCAATGGAAGACAAGAATGGGGGCACTCCTCGTCCCGTGACCCACAGGGGAGAGTCACGGGGCGGTATCAGGTAAGCAGGATACGGTCACGAACCATGGATGGTACCAGCGACTTACACCTGTAAGGTACCTTACACGCTATCTGATAAGGCCGCATGGCGATGTCATCCAGGCTCCTGACCTGCCCTGACCTAACCTGATCTTTCCGCCGCCCCTCTTCTTCTCCTCTCCCCCTTCTTCTGCTTCTTCTTCCTCGTCTTGTCGCTTTACTCGGTCTTGCTCTTTGACTGATATACAACTAACTTGTCTATTAACATCAACTCATCTACATCTGTTGTGGTTGTCATTACACCCCTGACGACCACTCCACCCCACACTCCGATCCACCCCTCTCCGCTAGTTCTGGAACGCGGACAGCCGGTACAAGCAATCTTGAAGCATCACCAAGCGTATCGACTGAGTCCGATACGCCATACGTGGAAATAACTCACCCCTTATTCACTAGTCGGATCACGTCCCTTAAACTTCCACATATCATATACACGCCTCGTCTGTGCCGTAGGTGTTATCTCTGCGTCAGAAACCCAGATTACTCATGCTGACCTCAAATTGTTATGGTTGATCCAGCTTCACGGTCACCTTGTTTCCTGGCGCGTAACCGATTACTGTTGCCGCCTTGTCCCTTCCGTTCTCAGCCCTAGTCAAGGGTTCTGAGAGCGGTCGTCCCTATTGACACGACCTTGCCTCATCGAGGCAATCCATTTGGATGCCCCCGGCAGCCTCGGACGACTTGTTTCGCCAGCAAAGCCGGTCTCTCGGTGATAACGCTCCTCTCACAGACGACCCAAACAAATCGATCCCGGAGGATGATCACGGAGGGAAAAGCAAGAAGAAGAAGAGTGGTTCCAAAGCAAAGGCCAAAGCTGCAAAAGCCGCCGCGAAGTCCCCACCCGAGGAACTGTATGTACCTACCGGGCCCGACGACGATCACCCGACCCCCACTTTTATTAACATCATACACAGGATAGAGGCATCGCCGCCTTCTCAGATCGAACCATCATCCTTACCAAATCCACCCCTCAAGTCACAAGAGACCACCAACATCGTGTCCCCGGTACTTGACGCCCTCGGCTCCCTCGGGGAGACGCCGGAGAACGACCTCACCTACCGTACCGATAACTGGGCCAAGTCTATACCATTCGGTAAAAGTCCTCCGAATGATGTGGGCGTTGGGGAAATCCCCAGCGGATCCCCTTTCGGCTTCCTCACGACCGCAGAAAAAGGTGGATTTAGCCATCCATCCTCGGCGTCACCACCTCCCCAGACAAGGCCACTGAGTTATGGGACCGGATATATCAGCAGTAGCGCTTCGCGGCAACAATCCGTGGATCGGCAGAAAAGCCATTCCCTCAGCAGCCCCTTCAACAGCAATATACCTTTACCCCATAGACCACAGCCCCACTTCTATGGTGCACCAGATATTGATATTCCAGCGTTCACCAACCAGAATAGATCATCAACAGATGAGAGCTATTCGTTTTGTGCCTTTGATGTGATTTCTAGCCCCTCATTCAAGACTTCCAGAATGGCGGGCACAGTGCTCCTTGTCGGGACGGATGGTGGCCTAGAGGTCTTTGCGATCGAGGACCGCAAGTCTCGCTCGGTCGGGAAGCTGACTGGCCTCAATGGTCGGGTTATTGAAGCGAAACTGCTACCCAATAGTTCGCTTGATGACCCCTTCTCGTCTTCTCGGCCGCATGTCGCTGTTACCGTTCATGGACCTTTAGGCTCGTACGACGATGAAGGGGGTCATGCGTCTTCGGCTGGCTCGGAGACGAATGAGATTCCCGGCGTACCCACTGGGCGTCATTCCTCCGCTGAAAAACGCTCAAACAAGGAAGACGCCCGGTACTACCAGACAAGAGTGGAAGTTTATTCTCTCCGTACGGGGCAACATGTGGCCACGCTTTTTACTGCGCCCCCTTCACCATACCTTGATAACATACCTGGGCTTCCAAGTTTTGCGCCAGCCCCAGCTGGAAACTTGAAACTGTCCACCAGCGGCAACTATGCGGTTGTGGTGTCAGGAGTGAGCGGAGAGGTATATATATATAGTTTGAACGGGTACCAGTGCCTTGGGAAGACGTGGACCAACATCCACACGAGAGAAGCTCGGCGATATTCAACCTCCTCGAGCTCGACTGATCACGATTGTCGCAATGACTCACCCCATAGCTTTGTCAATGCCAACGGTCCGATATTTGCGCTGAAGGGTCGGTGGCTTGCTATCGTGCCTCCGTCGTCCGACTATAGGAATTCCCTCGGCGGATCGGTCCCCGCGTCATTAGTTCAAGGGAAAGTGTTTGGAATTGACTCTCGCAGCCCCCCAACAAGACCAGCGGTGAACTGTGTGACAGATGTTGGCGAAGGGGAGAGTCTCTTTGACAAAGTTGCACGGGGAGTCACACAGGAACTTGTACGAGGTGCCCGCTGGATGGGCGACCAAGGACTTCAAGCATGGAACAGTTACTGGAACAAGGACCAGCCACAGAATGCGGCTCAGCGGCGTCCGACCCCAATGGATTTCACTCTACCGGGATACAATATGTTCCCCCCTACCCATGCCCAAGATACGCAAAATGCGACTCCGACTGAGCCTGATCTGGTGTCGATCCTTGATCTAAAACGACTGGAAGATGGTGGTGAGATGAAGAACGCACTAGTCAATCCTGTTGCCACGTTCCAGGTTCCTAATGGATGTAGTTTCCTTTCGTTCTCTCCTAATGGACTTATGCTCCTGACGGCGAGCAAGAAGGGCGATGTGCAGTACGTTTGGGACTTATTGCAGGCGAAATACTGTCGTGCCGGGGCTCTGATGTCGGAGGATCCGGCAACGCCGTGCGCAAATGTGCGACAAGTGGCACGGTACGCCCGCTTGACCACATCGCATATTGTGGATGTTATCTGGTACCCACCATCAGGGGATCGACTAGCTATAATCACCCGCAAAGGCACAGTTCACGTGTTTGACCTTCCACGGACTGCTTTCCAGTGGCCCCCGTTCCGACGAGCTCGCCCAGCTCCACGCAAATCTCCAACTCGTGAGCTGGCGGGCGACGAGCTTACCGATAACACTACTGGGGCAGGGTCCCTATCGGCGGCATTTAAGCTTGTTGGAGATAAGACGCAACCAATCTTTGCAGCGGTTCGCAGTCGTACGCCTTCCGCGGGCGCAGCGTTTCCTCCAGTGAGCGGATTTGCGATACCTTCTGCAGCTGGAGTTCGGGGCGGCAAGGTGGTTGCAGCGGGACTCAGTAAATCCATGGGGGCGGCTGCCACCGGCACTGTCAACACACTGCGACATGTGGGCGAAAACCGCCTGCACCTTGCAGGCTTAGGGCGCGACCCAGCAGCCGCTCGCGTGACGTGGGTATCCATCAAGGGCCAGCCATTCTTGGGGTTGGTGGATGGGGGATTCTTCCGGCTCTATCGGATTCGACGCTCTTTGTCTGCACAGAAAAACCGGCAGTTCTTGTCAGTCATCGGGGGCAAGGAGATTGAGTTCCGATTGCCTCCCCATCTACAATCTCCCTGCGGAGCAATGCCGGTGGGGGCCTATAATCCAGAAATAACAACCAGTGCAACGTTAGCACTCCCTACCTCCAACCTGCGGCCACTGCCTGCGTCCAAGCTCAAGTGTCAGCCCCTTTCCCAGGCAGAGATCGAGACCAATGCTCCTTTCCAACCTTTCCATACGGACCAGCGGGTAAATCTGTTCATATATGGTGGCGGCTCAAGTGACATGGTCGACTCTGAGACGAATCCGACAGGCCCGTGGGTTTTTGGGACTAACATCGCTACGTCTAAATTGCATGTGCGGCCTTTCAGTAGCCCTAGTGGCAATGATGAAGACGACGACGTTGTCCATGAACAATATTCGGGCTTCGGTGGGGAGATGGAGAACTTGATCAGTCTTGGCAGCACCTCAGGGCACGCGGAGGAGGTGGTCATCACCACGCGTCGGAAGAAGAAGCGGTCTTCGCCATATCCGCCAGTATCAGGGGCGGAAGATGGTTTTTTCGAGGATGACTGCGAAGTGTTGGATTTTGCTCGTGATCGCGTTTAAACGAAACGTTTTATGTGGAGGAGCTCCCTTTTCCTGAATTGAATTGAATAGGATGGAACATCCTGGACACTACCTACCACCTACCTACTAACTTCTAGACCGTTATAATGGGCTTGGCGTTGGTGTTCTTGGGATTTGATTCTATTTACCTTAAACCTCGTCACTCGTTTCCTGTACTGCCTGTATTCCAGCATATTGTTACATACATACCCTCAACACTGAGAATTGATAGATGCATGTTTCGGTTAATTGATCTTTATATATCTATACCTCTCTCCTGTTAACTCAAACCAACTCCCCCACATGCATCTCTTCCTCCCACCAACGCCTAAATTCCAGTAGTCTTGCTGTCCGCTCCCGCGCCATAGCCCGCCCCGTGTCTGTTTTCATCATACCCTCCAGCTTCTCCAGCTTCTCCTCAAAATGCTCCACCGCATTCTGCATATCCCACTGACTTCCTTCGGGCACAAAGTCCCTCCCTCGCGCCCCCAGGAAGGTAAAACAGCGCCCGATCCCAATCGCGCCAATCGCATCCAGCCGATCCGCATCCTGCACAATCGCCAATTCCGGGAACTCCCCATCGATCAATTGACGGACTTTGGAGGCATCTGACCGTTCCACGGTGTACGAGACGTGGGAGACGATGGTTTGCACGCGGTGCGCTAAGGCGGCGTCCGCGCCGTGCGCGACGAGCATCTGCTGCACTAGGTTGGTGGGGGAGATTTCGTCGGGGAAAGCGAGAGCGTTGCTGCTGCTGCTGGGGTTGGATAGCGTGGCTATCGTCGACGCTATCTCGTAGAGGTACTTTCGGTCGGCTATGTCGTGGAGGAGCGCCGCTAGATCGACTACGGTGGGATCGTAGGATCGTCGTGGCTTGTTAGTAGTGGTAGTAGCGGTGGAGCTGGTTTCGGCGGAGAGGATAGTGCGGGCTAGGGCGACGACGCGGTGGACGTGTGCGGGGTTATGGGAGGGGTCGTGGTTGGACATGCATTTGTTGACTATGGGGGTCAGTTTGGAGAAGAGATCCGCCATGTTGGTCGTGTGATGTGTGGTTCTAGTTGCGGTTTGTTGTTTGTTGTTGTTGAGATGCGGGGGAGAAAATAAAATTGGGTTGGATGAATGGATCGGATCGACTGCTGATCGGCGGTGTCAACGGACAGATTTCTTTCTCCGCTTTGGACAGACTCCACACAGATTGGGAATTCTACTGGGAGTCTTGTTTTATCTTTTATTAATAAATCATAGGATTAGTGAGTCATAAGTACTCATGGATTTTGATCAATTATTATCACAGCGAATGAAGATTAAAGACTATGTAACTACCCATTAATGAGGATGTTAACACCCCATGCCACACGCCTCATCATATATTCCCTCGTTCCTCTTTCCAACCCCCCGATGACTCACACCAGTGGACTGTTTACAGAACGAAGAGGCCGAGAGCAACACCGAGAATACCGGCAGCGGACACACCAACCTGAGTGATGGGCGCGGCATTCTCAGTCGACGACGCGGAGGCACCAGTGCCAGTAGCAGTGCCAGTGCCAGTTTCCTTAGCACCAGAGCCTAGAATGTCCCGTTAGTGGACCGTCGATCTACATACAAACATAAGAGGAATGCTTACCGCTGGAACCATTGCTGCCAGAGTCAGAGTTGCCAGACGTGCCAGTAGCAGTGGCATCGCTGTTGGAGGCACCAGTGGGCTGGCTACCGCCGTCGGTGATGGGGAAGAAGTGGCTGCTGAAGCAACGAGACTGGCATTGAGCGTACTTCTCAGTGTCGCTGGGGGAGCCAGTGCCCTGGGGGCAGGCAGCAACGCATTCGTTGGTGTCGTTGGCCTGCTGGTCACTGGGGCAGGGGACCTTGTAGCAGGCAGCGACACAGCAGCGGTCGGTGTCACCACCTGTGTTGACGATAAATTAGTATTTGGTTTGGGCGAGTGGGTGGGTATCCTGATCAAACAGGTCGAGGGGTGGACCGGGTACTTACACTTCTTTGCACATGAGGCTTCGGGAGACAGGCTGGTTGTGGCCGAGGCACCGCCAGTGGAGGTGGTAGAGGCGTCCTGAGCCGCAGCCAGGGCCAGAAGAGAAGCAAGAGCGAGGATGTTGAGCTTCATTGTGATGGAGATGCTGATGTTGATGCTGAAGAGACAGACGCTGGAAAAAAAGATGGAATAAAAAGCAGGGTAATTGAGCGAGTGACTTTGAATTATCTTGAGAGAGAGAGAGAAGAGGAGGAGCAGGAGAAGAAGAGGAAAAAGGACGGCGTGAAAGGAAAACAAGGAAGAATAAAAAGGGCGGGAGGCGAGTGTCTTGGAATTATTGGCCCTGGTTGATGGCGCTCGTTAGCGGGGTTTCACAGGGTCCAAACATCCAGCATGGATAATAATAGCATCGAACAGCAGCTGACCCGAGAAATTCAATTCAATCAATCAATCGAGTAGAGAGGGAGAAAATCATGGAAATGATATTGGATCTTTCTTTGATTTACTTTTTCTTGATTTACTGTTATGGACATGGATTAGTTATTATTATTATTATTATTGTTATTATTGTTATTATTGTTATTATTATTCTTCTTTTTCTTATTTTGTCTGGGGTTGATAGATCGATTATTATGATTATTTTTGATGAGGAAATCTGGGGAGGCGGACCAACCAAACTAGGGCGAGAAAGCCCTATCGGAGACACTAAAATTAAAATAATATTAGTAGGACTGATTCTCAGGACTCTCATCCAAAACATCGAACATATGTAATTATCCCTCGCTTTTATCAGGCCCTGTAAATTGTCCCTACTCCATGACATCACTGTGATTTCGTCAGGTATGATTATGTGGTGGTTCAAAAGTACCTAACCTAACCTAACCTAATAACATTCCCCCTCAAGGCAGCAATCACACGGAACTAAACTAGTAAATAGTTAAACCCTGGTCCTCCCTTGTTCGTGGCAAGAATCTATTCATCCAAAATTAATACGAACCCCTTCCCCCCCGAAGCGCTCATCAGAGGAGGAAAAAAAGGGGGGGGCAAGCGAGGGAGAGTCACCGACTCACTCGGATTGGATCACACTGCAATTCCTTTGTGGCATCTGTCATATTGCCCCCTAGATGGTCCGCATTCTTGTCAGAGTCATCTATCCGCTGCACGTGGTTCATTTTCCCAAGAGACCCGAAATGAACTGAGCTGAGCTGGAGGTAAAGACTCTGTAATTTACTTTGGCTACCCATATTCAATTGTCTCCAGGGTAGATAGACATCGTGACCTGGCGACGTCGAATCAATCTTGCGATTTAAAGTTTGGTAGTGAATTGTATATGCAAAATAATCAAACAACCCTTACCGGTTGGTGACTGCAGATCTAAATGAGTAAAATTAAGGGTAACGCTTATGCGAAGAGCAAGGATGAGCTTCATAAACTGAAGGAGTCCAAAGATAAGCTCCCTTGGAAGGACCATAATAGTATGTACATGTCACAGAAGCTGTTGTTGTGACAGATCAACAAACCTTCCCATTTGGGAAATGCTGTATACAAACACCACAAACACCCACGTGATGTCGCGACACCACGCCGCGTCGCGCTCTGGCGTCAATACATCGTCAATCGATTTGCCATGGCCTGGTATCACTGATCCCTTACTGGTCGGATCTCGACATGCCTGACTCGGATGACTATCTCGAGGATGATATAGAGGAATTTGCTCTCGGGGGTGATTTCGCCAATGCCCCAAGCTCCCCGCCCCCACCCAAACGTCGTCGTCTCGACGCGCGTGATAGAGCTTCCCGAACACCAGATGTCAATGGCAGCTTCGAATCAGGTACCGACTCATTCATAGTGGACGATGACGACGACGAAAGCGACGACAATAATGGAGATCGAAGGAGGGACGAAGTAGATTCGCCGAGTCAGGCGCCCTATCAATTCTCCGACTATCAAGATGAAGCAAAATCTCGATACAAATCCTTCGTGCCCAAGCACAGCAACTTCCAGGAAAATATCTTCGTCACGCAACTGACTCAACCCCCATCGCCTCCGGAAAAGATCCGAGGGCCGCGCTGGAAGAAGCCGGATCCTCAGCCCGTGAGACCCCCATCACCACAACCCCGAATATCTGGGCCGCCTAGGAATGACGACTACGATGAAGACCAGGATTTGAATGCCGCGATTGCGGCATCACTGGCCTCGTTTGAAGAAGAAGGCTCTCGTGGTGCCTCATGCGTTACTGCGAAAGGCACTGCCCCGCCTTCTGTTACGAATTCGTTCAATGCACAGACAGACAGTGCTGCCACGGAGTCCTTTGATTTCCTCGACAATATCCCCGACGATGCTTTTGATTCCGATATTTCTCTGACGCCGCCTCCCCCTGCTGTGGCGAGCAGCTCCTTGAGACCCACTGGGTCTTTCACGCAATCTTCAAATCGCCCCTTGGGGGTTCGCCAAACCACACTCTTTGATATGGCTTCTCGAAACCCCGCAACACAACCTCCCCGAGGCGAGCAGGTCTTTTCGCCCCCGGACAAAGCCGAGCCCCCGACCCAACATAAACTGAACCAGGACGCGATTGCCACTTGGGTTTATCCAACGAATTTGGGCAGGACAAGAGACTACCAGTTCAACATCGCCCAGAAGGGCCTGTTCCATAACCTCCTTGTGGCGTTACCAACAGGTCTCGGGAAGACTTTCATCGCCGCAACAATCATGCTGAATTGGTTCCGATGGACGAAGGATGCCCAAATTATCTTCGTCGCCCCTACCAAACCCCTCGTGGCCCAACAAATCTCGGCCTGTTTTGGCATTGCGGGTATTCCTAGATCCCAGACTACGATGCTCACTGGAGAGGCAGCCCCTGGAATCCGAGCACAAGAATGGAAGGATAAGCGTGTGTTTTTTATGACTCCTCAGACCCTGATCAATGATTTAAAATCCGGCATCGCGGATCCCAAACGAATTGTCCTGCTGGTGGTGGACGAAGCTCACCGCGCGACGGGCGCCTATGCATATGTAGAAGTGGTGAAATTCCTCCGCCGCTATAACCAAAGTTTCCGTATATTGGCCCTCACAGCCACACCAGGCTCTACAGTCGAATCTGTGCAAGCCGTCATCGACGGCCTTGAGATTTCTAAAGTCGAAATCCGCACCGAACAGTCTCTCGACATCCGCGAGTACGTGCATGCTAAGAACACCGAAGTACAGACATTCAAAAATTCAGACGAAATGGTTTTGTGTATGGACCTACTTTCTCGAGCTTTGCAGCCTCTGGTCGACCAGCTTCGTACCCTCAACGCTTACTGGGGAAGAGATCCTATGGCCCTCACTGCGTACGGGCTCACCAAAGCAAGACAGCAATGGATGCTGTCAGATGTTGGAAGAAATGCACACTTTGGGCTCAAAGGCAAGGTCAATGCGATATTTACTGTTCTTGCGAGCTTGGCCCATGGCATCGATCTTCTCAAATACCACGGAATCACTCCCTTTTACCGTCATCTTTTGCATTTTCAATCCAACACCGAGGGACAAAAGGGTGGGAAGTGGCAACGACAAGTGACTCAGGATGACAGCTTTAAGAAACTTATGAATCACCTCCAGCCCTGGACCAAAAATCCGGAATTTATTGGGCATCCGAAGCTGGAATATCTGAAACAGGTGGTTTTGAATCATTTCATGGACGCCGGCGAGGGGGGCGGTGGGGATGAAGCCGGCACCAAGTCAACCACCCGAATCATGATATTTGTGCATTTTCGAGACAGTGCCGAAGAGGTCGCCCGGGTGCTCAAAAGATATGAGCCAATGATTCGACCTCAGGTTTTCGTTGGACAGTCTAGCGCAAAAGGGTCCGAAGGAATGAACCAAAAGACCCAACTCAGCGTGGTACAAAAGTTTAAACAGGGCACATACAACACGATCGTTGCGACATCAATCGGCGAGGAGGGGTTGGACATTGGTGAAGTTGACCTGATCGTGTGTTACGATTCTTCCGCCTCTCCTATCCGCATGCTGCAACGTATGGGGCGTACTGGTCGAAAACGGGCCGGAAACATTACTCTTCTCCTCATGGAAGGCAAGGAAGAGGAGTCATACATCAAAGCAAAAGACAACTACGAAAAAATGCAGCAGATGATTGCCAGTGGAACCCGATTCGCCTTCCATGACGACACATCCCCACGCATTTTACCTCCTGGCATGCGGCCGGAGGTTGATAAACGGCATATCGACATCCCTGAGGAGAATTCAACACAGGAGTTGCCCGAGCCGAAAAGGCGAGGACGAGCCCCGAAGAAACCTCCGAAGAAGTTCCACATGCCGGATAACGTAGAGACGGGCTTCACTAAGGCGTCCGCTCTTACTGGAAGCGCCAAGCGCAAAAGTGCAGATAAAAGTAAAGCTCGAATGCCGACCCCGGAGCCCGTAGACGTCCCAGCCTTAGAAGACGTTATGCTGACATCGGCGCAGCAACGGGAGCTGGAAGTTCGATATTGCAATATTGGAACCACTAGTCCGGAGGTTATCCGCAACCCCCGGACCGACGCCTTCCCTCGTCTCCAACTCGTTCCTAGACCAATCAGGTCTGTGAAGCATGGGTCGCTAACGAAACGTGTGATCGGTACACTGCAAAGGATGGAACAGACCCGTTCGGATTGTGACAGCCGCTTTAAAGAGGTCGTGGCTTTGGAGTCACGACGGACCAAAGACTCGTTGATTTTCAAGCCACCGACACGTCGACCAGCTCCACCTAAGCGTAGGGGTTGTGAAGAAGGGAGCAAATATGGCCAACATGAACATGAGACGGAGCCGACGCTTCCTTTGAACCCGCCGGATGACGACTTTGACGAGGATGGCTCACAGCCGATTTCCCCAGAACAGTTGCTGTCCTCAGTTGCAGATCGACCGTTACACAAACCATTTGCCTCGTCGCAAACAAGTCAAAACCTGGAGTCTGATGATGATCTCGAGGCTCCTCCAGACCTCCGCACTCTTCTGGGACGGAGCAGAGCTTGACGCAAATATACACATTTTTCGTTAGCACAAGAGATTTTTTTCTTCTTTTTGGTATTGCATAGCACGCATGGGGGAATCTGGATATATTCATGTATACAAAGCCTTTGGAAATATAATTATGGAGAATAATGTAGCGAGATAACATGCATGTACTGTAAGATGGTAGTACTAAAAGTGGCGATGCGGGTGCTAGTACCACGCCCCGCAACCTTCGACCCACGCACCTTGCCGTGTCCGGCCAACTAACGGAGGTCTGCCTGGAGGTAAACAGCAGCCCAGACAAACTGTACAATCACATTCTCCCTCCACCTCACCCTCCTCAACCATGGCAGACGCTCAATTTGACAGTGCGCTGTAAGTTCCATCGCTCAATCCGGTTTCTTCATCCTCCTCCAATATCATGCCCGCCCCGAGCATCCATGCAATCGGCATAACATAACCCCACTTCATGCCTGCTGCTGACACCGACTCCCTGCTCCTAGAGACCTTCTGCGGCGTCTTAATCCGCGCGACACCAAGCAGAACCTACAGGCAATTACTGGTATTATCCCAGACCTTACCGAAGATCTCCTTTCCTCCGTCGATCAGCCCCTCGAGATCCGCCGCTGCCCCAGCACCAAGCGTGACTACCTCCTATGCGACTACAACCGCGACGGCGACAGCTACCGCTCGCCCTGGAGCAATGAATTCGACCCTCCACTGGACGACGGAACCGTCCCGAGTGAACGCGTGCGAAAGCTTGAGGTCGCCGCCAACGAGGCGTTCGATGTCTACCGCGAGCTGTATTACGATGGTGGAGTTGGGAGCGTCTACTTTTGGGATTTGGATGATGGATTTGCCGGTGTGATTCTGTTGAAGAAGGGTGCGTTGCTCTTGCTGCTGCCGTTGTCGACCCTCTGCACCTTTTCAAGGAACAACATATCGCTGACTCGTACGTTCAGGGGTGACCCCCGGTGCCAAAAGCTCCGGTGAATGGGATAGTATTCACGTGTTCGAGGCGACGGATCGAGCTCGCATGTCCCACTACAAGCTCACCAGCACAGTCATTCTGCATCTTGCAAACCAGAATGAGTCTCTAGGAGAGATGGATCTAAGCGGAAACATGACCCGGCAGGTGGAGGTGGATCTGCCTGTTGAGTCGGATGCAAGCCATGTGGCTAATGTTGGCCGACTCGTTGAGGATATGGAGTTGAAGATGCGGAATTTGCTACGTATGGTGCCTCTGAAATTGTATGCCGGATATGTTACTAATTGTGTTTTTTGTTCTACAGAGGAGGTCTATTTTGGAAAGGCGAAGGATGTTGTAGGCGAATTGAGGAGTAAGTCTTCTATCCCCTTTGGTGCTGTGCATGCCAATATGCTAATATACGATAAGGCCTTGCACCTCTATCTGAAACAAGTCGAGAAAAGGCCACTCACGCGGAGATGATCCGATCTATGCAGCGGTAATCGACTCTCTCGCACAGTGGTTTCTTCGTATTCCCATCATCTATGGGGTTTTCAAGTTTTGCGGTTCTGTTGATTGTACGTAGTATTTTTGAGCTAGGTTCCTGGAGATCCGAACTCCCAGAAATATGACCGTGTTTGCTATTAGAGAATACATAACGAGCTTACTGGTTGCTCGGGTTCGCGTGCAATAGGTTGAAAACGTATGTGGCTCTGGGTATCATAAACGCGCTGACAGGCAGCAGTAAAACAAATATCTCCCCCATTCCCCAAATAAATGATGTCCCAAGTCCCCTCCCAAAAGCGTCCTCATCTCTCCCGAATCAAAATGCAGCTCAAACACATGTATGGATAAAAAAACGACACCCCAACGCCAGAGGAAGCAGGGCCAAAACACGAAACCCATTCAGTCGGTCTGCATACGTTCAGGCCCACCATCAGTCTTCCCACCCGACTTATCCACAGCAGCCGAGTTGCTGATATGTTCCACAAATCCTCGCGCAGCAGCCCAAAGCTCCGCTTCCTTGTCCTTGCCGACCGTATCCTTCCTGCTGTTCAACCAACTGACATCCAGCGGGTTGGCCGCGCCGGCCCCTCCACCAGGAGCGGCAACAGCCTCGCCTCCTCGGGACGTAGGCTCTGGACCGAGGATGGAAGCTTCCTCCAACGCGTAGACCTGACGGCGCAGTCGCACGTCGATCGACGAGAGGAGCGCAAAGTACTGTGATGTCGCCTCTTTGAACCGCGCTTTATGGGACTCGAGGGAGGTATCAGCCGTGCAATCGCCAGATCGAGCGTTGGTAAGAGCTTGGATTGCCAGTCCGGCGGAGTGGATTAATCGTGCCACATCCTACGCAGCGTAGTCGTTAATAGTCGTCGATTGGAACTACATTTGTTTCTTTGCATTTCTTACCTTGTCCACCTCGTTCAATTGGCGGATATGATCGGCCGAGGAGAAGGTCTGGTCGGCTTTTGATGAAGGATTCGCAGCATCGGCCATGTTTGAATAGTAGCTTCGCCGTGATGGCAACGACACCAGGTGAGTTATCGTATTCAAGCAAGTTGGAGCTGGATAGCGAAGCTGGTGGCGCGTCATGTGACCCGGGGAAGTTTGTGATGACATAAGCTTTGGAGTTTGTCTCTAAACGCACTAGCGCGATATCAGAAACGGACGCAAGTCGCAAACCCGCCCGAAGCCCATCTATTCACCTCACCCCAACCTCTGCTTCCTCCTTCCCAGGTCTCCCCCCCCATCTAACATACTCCCGCCATGTCTGCGCCTGGCGGGGCCCCAAGTCCCGCGCCCCGGAGTGGCAGTATGGGGCCCGGTGGTGGACATATGTCTATGCCTCAGCAATCAATGGCGCCGAACACCCCCATGGGAGCTCCTACCCCCGGTCCGCCGCCGCCGCCTCCCAGTGGTGCTATGTCGCAACAAAACTTGAATCAAATAGTAAGTGAGATTTTGTCTGGTACTGGACTCTCTTTCACTTTTCTGCATGTGCAGTCTGTTGTGGCTGGGGAAAAAGGGTGCTTTGTGCCGGGTTTGTCACGTGGTTACCTGTTGAAGCATGTAGTCACTCTTGTAACTCCCAAGACATATCCATCTCTCTCACAATCTTAAGATCTCTCATATGATTACGTTCATTTTCTGATATCTCCCTTACTCACCTTTATTACTAGGTCATCGACTATCTCGCTAAGAAGGGCTATAGCCGTACTGAAGCTATGCTCCGTATGGAGTCTGCCAATCAAGAGATCGACGGTCGTCCTCTTCCACCTCTGGGTGAAGATGCGCGTCCTAAATATAGACTTGGTTTTGGTAAGTCTGGTCGCTGCCACTTCTATTCTGTTCAGCCTGGCTAATCCACCACCAGATCTGCTCAAAGTCTGGGTTGAAGATAATTTGGATTTGTACAAGGTATACTCCTATTCCACACTTCGCAGCTCCAGAAGCTTCCCCTAACTTTACACAGCCGGAATTGAGACGCGTTCTTTGGCCTCTCTTCGTGTACTCTTTCTTGAACATGGTCACCTCTTTCTACCCCCAAGAGGCTAAGCAGTTCTTCGATATCAACAAGAATCTCTTCCTACCGGAACACACCGAGGACGTGCGTGCCTTAGAGCCAATTGGCCTGCCAGAGCATGCCCAGGACAACACCACAGCGAAGCTTTACCGCAACAACAAATATCGCTTGGTTCTGAGTAACCCCGCGTTCTCCAATCTCATGCAGTTCCTAGAGAGCAAGCCTAAGGAGGGCGGCTCCGTCATGTCCGCCATTTTGAGCAGCTTCTGTACCGTCATCACCAAGGAACGCGCGGTAGATGATAGATTTAGCTTCGCCGCTATGCTAGGCCAGGCCGGTACGGGTCAGACCTTCCCAGCAGAAGACGAAGGTATTCCGGGCCATCACCCCGGTTCGGCCTACACTGGTGACAATCCTGCCATGGCGGGGACTTTGCCCCGACTCAGGCTTGGGAAACTACCCATGGAACAAAATCTGGAAAGTGATGTGAGGGGCGAGCTCGCCGATGAAGACGCGAAAAACCCGCCGGCTGCAGGTCAGAACACTCTTATTCAGGAGTGGGATCATATCATCAAGAAGGAGGAAGAGGATGAAGCACCCACGCGCGCCGATATTCCGTACCCGCCGTCAACCTCTCGTGAGGTCGAAATGGAGATCCAGAAGGTCAAAGAGCATCGCGATAGGTTCCGAATCGAAGGCCGGACTGGTGGTGTCGGCCCTGCCGTCAGCGTCTGCATGTTCACATTCCACAACACTCACGATGGGTATGTCGATCCTGGTTCGATCTAATGAAGTGACTGCTGACTGGTTGTAGAATTACTTGCGTGGACTTTTCGGACGATAATATGCTTGTTGCAGCTGGTATGCAAGAGTCATATATCCGAGTCTGGAGTATGGACGGAAAGAAGATCCCATCAACATATGAAAATGTAGAGGACTCTCCTCCATCAAATTCCCGCCGTTTGATCGGGCATTCTGGACCCGTGTATGCAGTGACATTTGCTCCCTCTACCACCCGCTCAGAAACCGCGTCCACCCCGACAAATGCTCGTTGGCTACTCTCTTCCTCCGCCGATAAGACTATCCGACTTTGGTCCCTCGATCTATGGCAGTGTATGGTGGTTTATAAAGGGCACGACCAGCCTGTGTGGGATCTTCAATGGGGTCCATATGGGCACTATTTTGTTTCCGGAGGCCACGATAAAACCGCCCGTCTCTGGGTCACGGATCATATTCGCCAACAGCGGATATTCGTGGGACATGATCAAGATGTTGATTGCGTCTGCTTCCACCCGAACTCAGCCTACATTTTTACCGGTAGCTCCGACCACACAGTGCGCATGTGGGCTGTAACCACAGGAAACGCTGTCCGTATGTTCACCGGACACACAGGGAACATTACTGCGCTGGCGTGCAGTCGGGATGGTAAGACTCTAGCCTCAGCCGATGATCATGGGTCGATCCTGCTGTGGGATCTGGCCCCAGGACGGCTCCTGAAGCGTATGCGCGGCCACGCCAAAGGTGGTATCTGGTCACTGAGCTGGAGCGTCGAGTCGTCGGTCCTTGTGTCTGGTGGTGCTGATGGAACAGTTCGCGTGTGGGACGTTGCGGGCCCCGCCCAGGATGCCTCGCAGGGTCGTGTGGTTGGCGAAGGCGGCGCCGGGTCGAAGGTCGATGGCGGCAATGCTCCAGCTGTTAACACCCAGCCTTCTAGCTCCATGGCCCCTGGAATAAGCAAGAAGAAAGGAAAGGATGTCGTCGTTACCCCAGATCAGATCAGCGCCTTCCCCACGAAAAAGAGCCCTGTGTACAAGGTGAAGTTCACCAATATGAACTTGATCATTTCTGGGGGTGCTTATCTTCCGTGATTTTGGTGATAGTACTTCGCATGCATACCAGATACCCGGGCCGTTCTTCCTCTAGTCATTATCCTTTTCCTTTTTTTCTTTTTTGTTCCTGTTGAATATCCCCACCTACCATAATTGTTCGCCGGTTCAAACTACATCTATTGCTGGCGGGTTAAATAAAAACACACAGGCGGCGTCTTGGCATGGGTGAGGGTGGTATTGGTGTTTAGCGGCGGTTTGCGCTTCTCTGCTCATTTACATGTACTTAGCTCGTCTGTTCAGCGAGGACGGCTGGTCAGTAGCTTCAGGCTAGGTAGGTAGATTAGCTAGTCATCTTACGTATCCACGACGTTTATGCGATCTACTCAAATGCATTTTTAGTCCCTTTTAACACGAGACAAGAAATCCCAAGAGTCATGTTGCCTAATACCGTGCCAGAAGAGTTTTCAGCCGCTCATCATCTGAATATCTTTGCATCGCATTCTGTTTCCAAAGTTCCCAGCTTAAATATTTATCCTTGTTTAAGGCATTCCGGAGACCTTGAAAGAGGCCCAAGAAGCCTTCCCAATCAGCAAAGTCATACCCGCAACAGAACTGAAAACGATGAAGAAGTCGCCCATTCCTCACTATTTCTGCAAGGTCGTGATGGTCTTTAGTCTCCAGTATCGTCGCAAAAGTTGATTCATCCTCGCCAATACTATTGACTCCCTTGTAAAAGTCGGCAACGGGCAGAAGCATGATCGGAGATCTGAATGCCGCAGACTTCGAATCTGTATAGGCCCACTCCCAGTCGATAATCCCCGTGATATCATAATCATCGTTAATAAGAATGTGGTCTCCTTTGTCGTCTGCATGCCTTCGGTAAAAGCGACCGTCATCAAAGCACTGATGTAGCAAAACCTCGGAAAGAGAATCCGAAAGAAAGCGATGTACTAGGAAAGCATCGATTCCATGTCCTGCGTAGCTTTCTCCCTTCATTATTAAACTCAGTTTGAGGTCCACGCTGGCGCGGAGGTAGTCTCTAGGATTCTTGTAAGGCCCGAGAAGAACCATCTGCGGCCAATATAGTCTGTCAGCGATTCTTGTGCGAAAGGCCCAACGTGACCAGTCCCCGGTTGGTCCAGAGACCCCATGGTATCGAATGGAAGTGATTCCAATTCAATATAGATATCAGCCAACTGGTTCATAACTTTCCGCCTTTGCTCTGCAGAGGCCAGGGACCAGCGCAGGGATTTCCCTGGAAGCTTTTCCATAAGGATAAACCCTAGTCCGACAGGGGTTTGCCCATGTAGACCGTAATCGAAAACCTTTGGAGCAGGGACATTCGTCTTGCTTAGAAATTGAAGAGTTGCAACTTCGCTCTGCACGATATAATCCCGCAGGTCGGGTGGCGGTGAGGTCGCGTTCAGTCTTCGAATACGTGCTAACCACTGGACTCCATCATCGAAAAGGATTTCGACATGGTAATTCATGCCTCCCATTACAGATGAGCGGATTGATCTGTCGTACAGAAGAGGTTGTGGTGAGGAGCAAGCAATACCATTCCGCAGGTGGGTTGCTCGAGAGAGAAGCGCAGGCAGGTCAAGAGATTCCAGTAGGTTTGTAATCTCCTTCCTTTCTGCTTCTTGGGCGGCGAAGTCGTATGACTCCCCATCCTAAACGTTGATTGTTGGCGAAGTCATCTTTGCGATTAAACAGCTTCTTCGCTTACCTGGAATGTAGGACATTCGTGATCAATATGTTTAGGACAAAGATGGCGGTCACATATGATACATCCTCCGTCCGAACGCGCGGCAGGCCTTCCACAATTTTCAAAATCACACGACCACATTGCCGACTTTGTCCTGGGAGGCCAGTGAGGTGCGTTGCGAGACATCGGGATTTCTTAAGAAGCTCTCAGCAGCATTTGAATATGGCGGTCTGTCATGTGATCATGGCATGTATGTAAGGTGTGCACTTCGATTATACTTGTATCATCTATGGGGCTAGGGTAAGGTATCTATGGCTTCTTCAGTGACCCCGTGAGATCATTGCCCTGCGACCGACTGTGGGGATTCTTCATTGCCGCGGAAGCCTGCATATCAGCGACTTTAGGGGGCAGGACGAGCGCACTCCGATCATTGCGTTTGTAAAAATCCACCAGAATCTGCGCCGTTTTGACCGGTTGATCTTCTTGAACGAAGTGGCCAGCTTCCGGTAGAACTTGGAGTTGGTACTTGCCTTGGAGATGTTAGTAGTGGATCTATACAAATACACAACTTGAATGCCAATGAGAAAATGAATACAATGGCAATACAATACATACCTTGCATCTGGCCAATCATCAAATCCTTATCCAACCGATCGGTTCCAGCAAGGAGAAGTAACTTGCCACCCCGGGCCTCGAGGAACTTCTTGCTTAGCCCGATGAACCAGTTCTCCCAGAAGGGCTTGGTCTCTGCAAGATTTGTTCGCCAGACCCACGGCTTCGACAGGTCAGAGGGAGGCTCCTCCTCATAGAGGAGAGATGGGACCGAGACCCGCGCAGAGGTTCTGTTACGAATTGTCCGCGAACGCGTGCTAAAAAAAAAAAATCAGCGGGAAGGTTCGAGCTTCGTCTACCGAGGAAGAGAACTTACTGCCATTCAATCCCGGAGGCGAGAGAAGGGAAGTGTGAGGGTCGTGTGGAGAGGTATTGCTCCATGGTTTGGAGGGCATCCATAGCAGATCCTAGGAAAGCGGGTTTTATCTATCAGTCTTCGTCGATTGTACATGTTTGAATGATTGGTTCATTCAGATTATGGCCGGGAATGGGGGAGGGGGGAGGGAGGAAAGAGGAATTCCATACCCTCAACAACATCTAGAACAGCATACGCCAACACTTTTGCGCCCAGGTCTCCCTTCTTCGCAACGTCCGTGATGACAGCCCCGCCTAGACTGTGTCCGACAAGGACGATATCGGGGAGCGATTCCCAACCCATTTGGGACTGGGTCTCACGGATTATGAAGACCACATCACGATTGAGTGTCTCAAGACTGAGGTCCATTGGTACCTTTTCATTCTTGTCCGCGGTAGTAACCGTGGTCTGGCCGTGGCCTCGGGCGTCGAGAGATAGTATGCCCGCAGTGGGAAGGAGCTTCCTAATTGCCTCCGCGCAGGTGGCGAAGGAGAGGCCTGATGAGCCGGCGCCATGATGCATGACAAAAAGGGGACCGGAGTTAGTTGGTGGGGTTAGATATACATGATGGGTGATATGGGTGGAGTTGGTTTCTTCGCGGAGGAATAGTTCCTGGGCGAAGAAGTCGGTCCAGCTGAGGGTGGAGGTTGGTGAGCTATGCGCTGTTAGGTAATTGAGACGTTTAAGATAGAGCAATGGAGTAGTTGATGTGCGTACTCTCTGGCCGGTCTTGCAAATAGCCGCTTGGTTGGGGAGGGAGTTACTGTCTCTGTGGACGAGGCGGAGGACGAATCTCCCTCCTCCAGGGAGTCCATGGATGGGATAGGAAGTTCGGCTGGGAACTTGGCCAATTTCGCTTTGGCGAAAGATTTTTGCAATTCACTCATGAATGGAGGGTTGCTCGTCTTGATGTGTATGTAGTTCAGTATGTATCAGGTTCCGCGGGGTAGTAGAAACAGAAGTAGGGAAGGAATTATAGAAGATAAGGATGCTGGTGGGGGGTTGTAAGAGACGGTTCGATAAAGATGCTACAGAATAACAGAATATGTAAAGCTGATATATACAGAGTACATCTCTGGGGATGAGGAGGGCGAAGTATCAACTTGTCTCTGTTGTTTCTTGACTGGTGGGATGTTGACAAGTTCTGCCTCAGGCTTCAACAGCTGTCCGCGGGGCGGAGTCACGTGCTGGCACGTTGATGACGTCATTACTCTCTCCCTTTCTGAGTCGCCCAGGAAAAGGTTTCATTCCTCCTATGGGCATCTTTGCAGAGACACCATGAACCATCATCTCATGGATCGCCATCCGGTTCTCCTGCATGCAGTAAGGGTCATCGCCATGACGTCATTTCATCATCCAGATCCATAGTACTATACATGGCTATTTTGAAGACCTTCAAGTTTGGACGCTCCTTGGACTTCTTCCATGATATACAATCACCCTAAATAAATCAAATACCATGGCTACACTCTGGCGCCACAATGCCTGCCATGACGAGGAACAGAATGAGCAACAGAATGAACCCCATCACAATGATCGACAGCCCACACACGAGAGAGACGAGCAGGAAGATCCAGACGAGCACACAAGACTACTCCCACGCGAGAATCCTGTATACCTGAGTCCCGATGACCCTGCGGTGCGTGGTTACTTCTGCTATTAGACTGATGACTACTGAGATCAAACTGACTCTTATCCCGAATTAACCAGGTCTCTCCCTACAACCTCTGGAGCATCCGTGCCCTCCGCGGCCTATCTTCGCTCTTCCTCGCCATCTCCTTCATCTGGTGGGCCTTCCTACTCGTCTCCATCTTCGTCAGTCCACCAGGCATGCACACGCGCGGATCCGGCTTCCTGTGCTTTTCCTACACCACCCTCACCGTCGCCTATCTGGTCATCAGCCTCCTATTCTTTTCCGTCCCATCGCGCCCGATGGCCATCTCAGCCATCGTCCTTCTCGTCCTCCTCTTTGTGGACATGTGCATCATCCTAGGCGTACCTCGACTCCGCGTCGAAGAGGGCTGGGTCGGAATCGCCTCTGTCGTCTGGGCCACGGTCATCGCGCTGTACAACATTCTGCAGATCCGGTCTGTCGCCTGGGGCAAGCGCGAGGAAGAGGAGCGCCTCACCGGGCGCGAGGAGACCCGCCGCCCCTTACGAGAATGGATCGCCGTGCTAATCGAGTCGATCGCCATGACGGTGCTGGCTCTTGTGTCGGTGCTTTTCACCGCAACGCTGATTCTTCGCGCGCGCGACGCCTCGCTCGCGCCTCCTGGCCACCAATACCTCGTGAACGGGGATAGCTTCCAGGTTCATTTGGCCTGCGTTGGAAATCGTAGCGATGATACTCCCACTGTCTTGCTTGAAGGTGGAGAGGGTCCCGTCGAACATACGCTTCAACCGTTTATCGACGACGTTGCGCGTAGCGGCGCTATTGGCAGATACTGCTATTGGGACCGGCCTGGGTTTGGATGGTCGGATAATGCACCGTCACCGTACTCGGCGGGGATGGCGGCTGATGTGCTGTCGGAGGCGCTGGCTGTGGCCGGCGAGGAGGGCCCTTGGGTGTTGGTTTCTGCGGGAGTTGGGGGGATTTACAGCCGGATCTTTGCCAGTCGCCATGTCTTGGAGATTGATGGGATTATGCTCGTGGATAGTCTGCACGAGGACTATCTGAGTCATGTGGGAAGACCCGGTCGTGGGTTTGTGCTCTGGTTAAGGGGCATTTTCTCTCCGCTGGGGTTTGATCGTGTCGCAGGTGCGATCTTCAGGGGCCGCACGCGTGAGGATCGGGTCATCGGTCGTAGTGCGTACCAGTCGGGGAAAGTCATTCGGGCCAAGTTGCAGGAGAATCTGGTCGCTGCGACCATGACGTGGTCTGAAATCCAGACTGCGCGTCATGTCCAAGTGGCGGAGACGCCGCTGATGGTGGTGAGTTCGGGAGTCGAGGTGAAGAAGAGCGAGAAGTGGTCCAAGGCCCAAGAGGGGTTGACCAAGGTGACGCGAAACCTGCAGGAGTGGGACATTGTCAACGGAGCGCCACATGAGGTGTGGAAGACCGTCGAGGGGAGACAGCTACTGGAAAAGAGGCTGCGACAGCTGGTCAAGACTGGGGATCCGTGATCCATCTGGCTTTGGGACGGGGATGGGGAATTTGTATTATACTTGGCGCATAACTTGTAAACGTGTGTGTACCTAATGTATCTCAAGATTAAGGCAGCTTGTATCAATTGGAACATGTTGGTAATTACATCTAAATAATTAGCATGATTATATTACTCATTCAGTACTGTTGTATATGTTGTTTGACTTACTTGAAACAGAGGTCTACTGCAGTGACAATGGAAACAGGGTCAACCATCATCACGGTGATTTTAAGGGGGTCAGTCAGCCTCGTTCAGATGCTGCAAATCAGCCGATGAACAGTTGAGATAAAAGCGGGGTTTGTCGATATTGATGAATAGAACAACCAATTGCACGACGGGATTCGACAGACCCCTGCATATCTTAGGCGCTTCCGCATAACATTTAAGCGTGGCGCACCCCCAGTACCGTTCTCTGTCCAGCTTCATATTTATATCTGCAGCCCCCGCAAATGGCCGGAATCCCAGACTTAGTTCGAGATTCAAAACTTGAGACGCGGTTCCTCCATACCGAGACGGTCCATATATACGACGAACCTGACCCTGCGTCTCGACGGCGACTAGTTTCCAGATCGGAACACTGGACGAAGCAGAAAAAAATTGGAGGCGGCGGCTTTGGAAGTATATGGCTTGAGAAATGCATCAAGGGGGGTCGGGACATTGAAGTTCGAGCAGTAAAGCAATTAGAGAAAGATCGGCGGGTTGGACATCTAGATTACAACCGAGAACTAGAGACAATCGCCAAATTCTCCCATTGGAAGGTTAGGGCTACCTGAGTTGATATAATCCATCACAAGATTGACTTATGAATGGCAGTATGAGCGGTGTTTTGTCAAGTCGTTTGGATGGTATGAGAGTCCGAATTGTCTGTATATTGCAATGGAATACCTCGACCTGGGGGATCTCTATACGTATTTGCAACACAACCCACCACTCCCAGAAGACGAAGTGAAGCAGGTAGCAAGTCAAATTCTCGATGGTCTTTGTTTGATGCATGATAATCAGTTTGCCCATCGCGATTTGAAACCAAGTGTATGTGCAATTCTGCTCCAATCATTGTGGGTCAAAATAAATCCCAGTCTGACCTTGCCGTTGCAAATCCAATCCAGAACATCCTCCTCAAATCCTGCCCACCAGATGAGTGGTGGCTTAAGATAGCAGACTTTGGCATCAGCAAGCGCATTGAAGAGGATCGTGGACGGTCATCAACTTTAAAAGGCACCCTGGGATATATAGCCCCCGAACTCCATGGGTTCTGCAAACGAGGCAGTCCGTACGCGGCCGATATCTGGGCTGTTGGGGAAATTATGTTCGAGATGTTAACAAAGCAACCGACGTTCAAACATTTAGGATTGCTGGCCAACTATACAAGAAAGCTTGAAGCCTTCCCCTCCAATGTTCTCCTTGCCGCGAAGGTCAGCAAACCTGGCATTGATTTCATCCTCTCGCACATGCAGCCTGATCCCGCGGACCGAATCTCAGCGGAAAACGCATTGCTTTCTCAGTGGATAGCTCAGGAACTGCCTTGCAGCCAGGATTTTGTCACATCTGCTCCTTATCAAGAGGCTCCTGGCCCATCAGCGCTTGAGTCAATGACTGAAAGGTTTGCAGAATGGGATACTATTACCTCTCAATCGATATCCAACACTTTCACCCCGCGCAGCGAGTTAGAACTGGAGAGCTTGCCTCGCCCCATGTCCAGCAAAGAGACGGAGGAAGTTCAGCTTTTGGACGACAAGTGGGTGAAACGCCACACGCTCGAGGGACATTCTAGAGCGGTTTGGGCAGTGGCATTCTCACCAGATACTAACCTGGTGACATCTATCTCTGACGACTACACAATCCGGCTCTGGGATCCAGTTTCAGGCACAGTGCGTCACATATTCAAGGGAAGCTTCCGTTGGACTGTAGCAGTAGCATTCTCATCGGGTAACCTGATAGCATTTGCCTGTGAGGATCGAACAATCCGGCTCTGGGACCGAGTCACAGGCGCCACGCAGCTCAGATTTGAGGGACATTCTGGTTGGATTACAGCACTGGCGTTCTCACTGGACGGTAAATTGGTGGCATCTGCTTCTGATGATCGGATAATACATCTCTGGGATTCGGTTACAGGCGATGTATGCCGCACACTCAAGCAACATTCTGGTTGGATTACAGCAGTGGCGTTCTCGCCAGATGGTACACTGGTGACAGCTGTCTCTGATCACACAATCCGGATCCGGGATTCAGTTACAGGCACGGTGCATCACACGCTCAAGGGACATTTTAGTGACGTTAGAGCATTGGCGGTCTCATCAGATGGTAAACTGGTGGTATCCTCCTCTGATGATCGAACAGTTCGACTCTGGGATTCAGTTACAGGTGCGGTATGCCATATTCTTAAAGGGCACTCCGGTTGGGTTAGAGCTGTGAAGTTCTCACCAGATAATAAGCTGGTGATATCCGCCTCGGATGATCGAACAATTCGACTCTGGGATTCGGGTACAGGCGTGACATGTCACATACTCAAGGGACACTCTGATTGCATTAAATCAGTAGCGGTCTCATCGGATGGTAAACTGGTGGCATCCGCCTCTGACGACCGAACCGTCCAGGTATGGAGGCGTGTACCTCA
Organism: Aspergillus nanangensis; assembly: GCA_015844325.1. Taxonomy (NCBI): domain Eukaryota; kingdom Fungi; phylum Ascomycota; class Eurotiomycetes; order Eurotiales; family Aspergillaceae; genus Aspergillus; species Aspergillus nanangensis. The sequence goes on along the minus strand of VCAU01000122.1, from coordinate 14,009 downwards.
CGAATAGCACAGCTTGGGGATCCTCTACCAACAGCCCTAATTAATATTACTGCCATCGATACACAATCTCTAAAATCCTCTGGTCCCTATAGAGGAAAGAGGCACGGGAGAAGTGACGAATGTATAGAATGTTTTGTTTTGCTAACAAAACCTTTCCACCTTCCGCCTCCAAGCGTAGATCATTGATTGCATTGGCCGCTTGGATTAGTGTTACAATGCGCAAAAGAATGTTCACTAAACGGAAAGAGAAGGAAGACGATGTGTGTAGAAAATCCTGTACGTATGCTGTTGTTCTTTGTCAAATGGTCGTCTGGGGGTAATGCGTGGACTACCCGGATGTGCAGTATACTGTAGTATAGAAAATCCGAAATCATTTTCCATGCCTCTAAACTAAACGGCTATTTCAAAACTTCACAGAATCCGGGTTCGCGTTGAGACGTAATTCATGGGTCCATCATATGCATCAAAGCGAGATGAATGGCCGATAAAGGTGTTCAAAAACAGAGTCTCCAAGGCGAACACGATACAGCTTATATTCCCACTCCAAAAACGTAACATAAAAAAATGGTCGAGCCTTATCGATCAAACACGGAAGGGCGGAAGTCGAACGAAATGGGCTTAGCAGTGGGGTGATGGGTGCAATCGGGATTGAGTGCCAATTACTCTAGACTAGCTCCCTTGAACCGCTTAGCAAGTTGTTCACTTTCTGACTTGGGAGACTCAGGCCTTGATGGAAGAAAACGTTTTCCGGGCTGGGCCACTGGACGGCCAGAGTCGGCATTGAGCCAGGGGCGCTTGGGGGGGCGCTCACCACTTTCCTGAAGAATTGTGACCAAGGTCGCCCATCCGGGGGTATTTATCAGATGCAGCCCATCCACAGGTTTCTGAGACGTCGCAACACGGCACAAAAGTGCTTCTTCGTCCTGCGGTGCGTTAGTCTGGCTTCCCCGTGGGTCGGATCTATCAGGGTTAAACGTTACCTTGTTGAATGTCGATAAAGAGTGGAGGAAGCACAGGAGATGAAAATCGGAAACAGCGCGGATTGCCTTATCTGGGTCGCCCGGGGACACGAGTTTCTTCGCGACGTGGCGGAGCTCCTGGCTCTCACCGATGACCTCGCGGTTTTCTATGGGGAAACTGCTGTCGACAAAAAGCGGCGACGACTCCGTGGGGAATCCGTGGGTTAATGTGACTAAAAGATATTCAACGGGAAAGGCAGGCTTTGCATTTTCCTGCGCGCTCACCCCGTACTCGTTTATTTTTCGGTAGAAGACCTCGGGGATATACCGTGACTTGTTGTCCGTGTCATCGTCCTCCGATTGTACCAGCATGACTGATGGCTCGGCGGACGGCTCGACAATGTCCGCCCGTACCATTTCGACTCCAGCGACGGTGGCCTGATAGGCACTTACAGTGATGGCACCCTCCTCGTCGCCGCTCAGGACGCAAGTGACGAAGTTGGAGCCAAACCGTCCATTGCGGCTCCATTTAGTGGCTTTAGGATGCTGAGCTTGCAGGCGCGCTGCAAAGGCGATTTCCAGGGAGGAAAGGTAGTATGAGTCAATGTGTCGCTTGCAGACAACCGATCCATCGCCCTGGCCCGCATCCAGCAAGTCAGTGAAAATCACTCCGACTTTCTCTAGACCGCATAGCCGGGCCACCTCATCTACCTCTTGTTCATTCGGCCACTCATGCAGTGTAATGCCATCTACCTCGTCCATCTGGGGAGGTTCATAGATCGCCTGAACCACTGCCTTGACTCCAAGCGGTACTTCTGCGTACTCCTCATACGTGCCGTAAAGAAAGCCCATACGTTGAGCTCCTGATTTCCGCCAGAAATCCAATAAAGAATTGATCAGCGCGGGAGATGAGAACTCTACATGATCCACCATGCGAAATTCTTGCGGCTGCAGACTAATGGCGCTTGGCTGACATTTCGTGCAAATTCCCTCAGGCCACTGTGGGTGTCCGGATGGACAGTCTCGCCGTACTCGGTAATACGGTTCACTCAGAGGGGCCATGAAGGAATTCTTAAGTTCCGACTTATTAGTTGCGGCATTGAGCTTGCGCAAATATGAATGGAAGGACAGGTGTTTGATCTTCTTTTCAGCCAGATACTTGGGATCGTATGGCTCGAGGGGCATGCAGTAATCGCACATGCCTTTGGCACCATGTTTACACATCTTCGAATCAAGATTGCGTTTGATTTTTCCATCTTTTTTATCCAAGAGGTTGTCGAGGGGGGATTGCTCGACCACATCCCAAGGATTCTTTATTGTGGCGGAGGGGGATAACGGTTGAGGGCGAATAGCGACCGTCTGGTTCTGTGGCACCGGCGCCCCGTTCAAACGCCGGGAGGGGTCATTTGTAGTGTTGCCGTTGGAAGACGCATTCTTGGGAGTTTGATTTCCCTGGTATCCGATAAACAATTTGTCGCCGTGCCTGAAAAGCATTAGCGGTTAGGCGCATGACCACCAACCGAATAGATACACGAACTTCAAACCAACTTTCTCAATCGAGATTCCGTCCAGAGTGTTGAGAAGTCGCTCCTCACCACCCGTTCCGATAGGCTTGTTTGAGAGCCTCAATGATGAGGGATCGATCTCTTGTGGAAGATGTTCCAGAATCTATAAAAAGGAAGTTGGGGTCAGAGCTATGTGACTTGGCATGTATTATAGAGGTCACAAGAGAAATGAGCCATCACCACAAACACACCTTCTGCTGAAGAGAGAGAAAGAGTTCTTGTGGAGGAACAGTGAGTCGAAACTGGCCATTTGGGCTCTCGAATCGTAGGATAATTGGCCTGGGTGATGCCATGGTGGAGGTGAGCTGCGAGTGACGTGGGGAGGCGGCAGCCTATTGATGTGGATGTTGAAAAAGTAGGGATAGATTATAAATGGATCATGACGCTAGGAAAAGATAGACGGAGAAGAAGAAAGGGCTTAACCTTCAGAAGAGATAACGGAGGGGGGAAATGGGAGACGAGGGAATTCGTTGAGTTGGGGAAAGGTTGGAGAGAGGAAGAGCTGCTAACTTATCGATGTTGCTAATTAGTTAACTTAAACATCGTCATCGGCCTTAGTCAGCATTTCTCCCCTTCCTAAATTATGTACCCATTATTTATGCCTGTATATGTTCTTGTTCTAGGGATAATTTCTCCACGTTCTGCGACAATTTATTTGGAATCATCTAGGACCAAGTCTCTCATTATAGATGCATCAACTCATTATTACGGCGAACAAACAAACGAAAAAATCAAAAGAAATCCCTCCAGATAGACAGAACATCATAGCATAAAGACGTGTAAAAAGAAAGGGTATTAACTATCTAGATCTAACCAATCAGAGGATGTTACACTTCTTGGGCAGACCGCAAGGACCCTCGCTCTCCTGCTCCTTCTTCTGCTGCTGTGCGGGCTGGGAGGTTTCGGTTTTTTTCTGTTGTTGTTGTTGTTGCTGTTGTTGCGATGCGGCGGCGGCGGGTTGCGCCTCGGACTTGGCTGGCTCGCTGCCATGCAGTCAAGCGAAGCTGACCTTGGAGACGTGCTCGTAAAACGCCTTACCCTGGGCCTCAGCGATCGAGAGCTCCAGAGCAGTAGGCTGGCGGGAACCGTCGGCAGCCTAATAAAAAAGAAAGAAGACACCCCAATGATTAGCCGAGGCCGGTGTAGAGTGCAAAGAATAAAACTTACAGCGAAAGTACCGGCACCCCAGGCGCTACCACCGTGAATCTCCTCAAGGTTAGACAGCTGAGGGAAGACAGTCTTGTAGCCGAGAGGCACGTAGATGAAACCGTGGTGAGCGAGAGTGCTCATGGCTGCCAGGCAGGTGGACTCCTGGCCACCACCGAGGGTGCCAGAGGAGACGAAGAGACCAGCATACTTGCCCCAGTAGCCACCGGAGGCCCAGATGCCACCAGTGCGGTCCCAGAAGGTCTTCCACTGGGCGGGGAAGTTACCGTAACGAGTGGGGATACCGAAGAGAACGGCGTCGTACTCCTTCAATTTATCGGCATCAATGACAGGGAAGTCGGACTTGGCGGGGGCGTGCATCTTGGCCAGGACGTCATCCGAGAGGGTTTCTTGGATCTGGTAGATGTCGGCGGTGCCACCAGCGGACTCGATACCAGCCTTCTCAGCCTTAGCCAGCTGGAGGATATGGCCGTACATGGAGTACTATGTGGAGGGTTAGCTGGGTGAGTTGTGTTGGGAGGCCAATGGGGAGAATAAGGTGATGCACATACGTAGACGATTGCAATCTTGGGAGCCATGATGAATATGGTAGGATAGAATTGACACTTAGACAATGGGTATTATATTAATATATTAAGGTGGGGGGGAGGAGATGGAAAACAGAGAGAATTCTGGAGGGAGAAAGAAGTAAGGAGGGGAGTAACGGTGTATATATAGTATTTTTCCCCCTCTTCCTCTTCTACTTAAGGAGGGTTTAGATTGAGTTAGTAGTTAGTGGGGGGGGGGGGTTCTGGATCTGGCGACAGGGTTACAGGCAAGAAAACCCTTCGTCAGCACTTAGTTAAGTTGCAATTGCACGAAATGGTCGGAGACTCGAACTGTTACTTTTCACGATTGCAGATGGTGAAATGAGGTAATCGATGACTGATACGGATCGCCACCAATCAGAGCCCCCCATCTGGGGCCAAGTGGATTCTGACCGATCATTGACAAATGCTCATTAATTCTTATTATTTTAAGCTATGGAGGGAATTAGACCCGAATTCCCTACAGAGGAGATTTAATTCTCGCAATTGATCGTCGTACAAATTGATTAGTGAGGTGTCTGTCATCCCTTGCTAATTGCTTGCTAGGTATATGGATAGTTAATCAGTTACCTAACTTGACTTTTCCTATTATTCTAGAGAGTCATGAGGTCATACAATCCTTAATGATGATGAAAAATCATAATATTTTTTAATAATCTTAATCTCAAAAAGAAAAAAAAGAAGAACAAAACGTGACTACAAATGATTGGGTATTGTTGATCCTCTCCTGAGCTCCGGTGGCTTGCCCTAAGTCTCTAGGAGGGAAAGCTCCAATATAGAGCCGGGAATAGATTCAACCGCCAGCAACCTAGATAGAAAAGGGTACACATATGAAACAATCTTTCCAATTATAGGGTATCTCCAGCGTAGAAAATAAAGACATAGTAGAACAGCAAGCAACACTCGTATCAAGATATCATCATCCCCTCCCCCGGCCTCTGAATCGGCCACGCATGAAACCCCCACCGCGCCCTCGCTCACTCCTCCATTCGCGCTCGCGCTCCTTCTCCCGTTCTTGCTCCTCACGAATCAAGTTCCGTTCCCGCTCCAATTCCTCCTCACTCTTCTCAACCCGAACCGTCGGTCGTGGGAGGTTCTCCGTCCATCGCGGGTGCGCATCGACGCAATTCTTCCCCTCGGGGCAAAACCCAGCCAGATAAAACGGACACAGACGGCGTCTCACATGCCGCTTCGCACACAGGGAGCCCAGTTCGCAGAATCCGCGGTCGTAGTGCTCGCAGGGCGGCAGACGGGCCTGCTCGCGCACGTGCTGGTAAAGGCAGTCATCACCATTGGGACAATAGCCGGAGCGGGAAAACGACTGGCATTCCGGCATCCGGCGCAGGTTGTATTCGTGCAGATATTCGCATTTGAGCCCCTTCTTGCACAGCCCCTTCAGAAAATGTTTGCACACCAGGGAGCCGTGCGTTGTGGATGGTGCCAGTCCGGAGGCGGTTGTCGTAGACGTCGTGACGCGCGAGGGTGTCGGGTGGCGATCGGGGCAGGCTGGTCCTAAGGGACAGTGGCCTTCGCTGTAGGCTTTGCATACGGGCACATCGCTGGCGAGTCCGAAGCCGAAGCTCTTGCGGATGAATGGAGTGAAGGAGAAATCATCGTAGCTGGGATCGCGCGAGCTGTCGGCGGAGAGGATCTCGGCCGCTGCCCACTGGACGTCGGCTGTCATGTTGATTTACTGATCGATCAAGGCCGATTGCAGGGGGAGGAAAGCTCGATAGAAAGACGCGGATCGGATTGGAAATCGGGGTTCGTTGAGGGTTGTCTGCCTTCAATGGGATCGTTTTAAGCTTGTCGGTGTAAGGTTTGAGGTAAATGTACGGGGGTAGGTGAGGTTGTTCACTTGTGATAGTTGTTTGGTCGAATTTATGGCCTCTTATTCTGGTTTGAAGGTCATAATAACAATCATGGCGATGAATGAGAAACATCCAGAAACTCCTTCTGCGCCGAATCCGGCAAGCGGTGGCGAGTATATTAATTAGTCATCATATATTTCCATGGTTCCAGTGTTTACAGTGTTTACTTCACACGTTATTCTTACTGCGGACAAGACATATATCCCCCGAGCCAGTCGATCCCTATGGCCTGTGAGACAGATCACCTAGTAATGGTGTTGCTGTAACCTATGGCAAAAAAAGGGGCCAACTACTAAAGCAATGACAGGTGCCTACTGTTGTAATAATATAGGCTTGTGCCACCCCCCATGCAAGGTGCAGACCGCCTCTACGCCTCTATGCAGCTGACGACCGCCATGAAGGATGGCGGTTACGCTTTGTCAATTCTTGTCTTTACGAAGGCTCTTCCTCCTTCCGCTTTTCAATGTCTTCCTCAGAGCCCTGTCAAGCATGTGGCTGGATCGTTGAACGGCGAAGGGGGTGCAGCTACTCAAGTCACGTCAAGATATTTTATGAATGCAGCGACCGAGGGGTTTGGTCATTGGGCTCGAAGTTGGTCGTGAAAGAACGTGGCCCTAATCATCGAGGGCTCGAAGCCCCGAACATCTGATTCGTGCAGGAGAACACGTCCATTCCTGTTCCCGAGGTCGTGGAAGATTGGGAAGAAAACGACCATGCCTTTATTGTTTCTCGACGCGTTCCTGGCAAAACTCTTCATGAACCTTGGGCAACACTTTCCGATGAACAAAAGAAGACCATAGCCAGGGAGGTCGCCGAGTACTTGGCACAGCTCCGCAGGCTACAGTCGGATAGGATGGAAGCCGTTGGTGGCCGGCCGATATACTGTGACCTTCTTATTCTTCGAGCTGAAGGAGATCGCAGATCCAATGTTCCCCATGGCCCTCTTTCATCTGACGTGGAGCTCTGGGCAGAAATGGAAGGAAGTCTGAAAGGACCGCCCGAGGCGGCTCGAATGCGTCTGCGGAGTCGCATGCCTCCTGCAGAGCCGTATACCTTTACTCATTGTGATCTTACTGATGTCAATATTATGGTGGAAAATGGCCATTTGACGGGCATCATTGATTGGGAGATGTCTGGCTATTTCCCTGTATGGTGGGAGTACGCCTGTACCTCGATCGTGGACAGCGAGGAGGACAGCGAGTGGAAGGCCTTGCTACGCCCGTATATGCCTAACTATGAGCAGGCTCGAGAATTTTGGCGGGATTATTATTACCTGTCTATTTGGCCCCAGAGTGACCGGGCGAAGGCATTTCTGGAGGAGACGGAGAAAGAAGGCGTCGATGGGGGTATTTCGTCTTGCTAGATCAGTCAATTTTTATCATGACATCTTAAGTTATTATTTATCAGACTGAGGGCGGTCTTTTTCCTCCCCCCCTTCTTTTTTTGGGGGAAGATAAATTATATTCCAGCCCTGAGGTGATCCCGTGATGATGGTTCACCGACAACAGTCGTTGCCCCTGCATACGAACGTCAGCCGATCAACAAGTTCAAGATCTAATAATATAATCATTGTTCTAGGATCCGTTAGTCGTACTCTTGCAGATTCTAGACTATTTTTGACTCCTCCCAGGGAAGGAACTCGGGCGCGGTATGGAGCAATCAATAATGCCATCTACAGCTCATCACCTGCACCCCAGGACCTGTTGACGCATGGGATAGGATGATTGACACCAGGCGCGATCTTCCCGTGGTTCTCATCCAGTCAAGATGCGCCATCGAACAGCCCGTCATGCGGGGAGGTGAGAATGGCGTCGATATGAATGGCTGATCGTGAGTTTTCTCCCCACAATCATCCCTGCATCCTTGGGCAGAATCGGAAAAAGCAAAACACTCAGAAAAAGAGAAGAGAAAAACTTAGTTGAAGGGTCCACCGAGGAACGATTCTTATTATTAATGATAATAAGAAGTCAAAATACGCAAAAGCAAATCAGTGACACAAGAAGGGGGGGGAGAGAAAGAAAAAAGGAAAAAGGGAAAGGTGAAGAAACCGATGCGATGGCATTCATTTTCCTCGCTCACTGACAGACTGGCAGGATTCGGACCAAAGCCCTAAGAGTATGAATGGAATGCATGAGGCTTGGGGATGATTCTTCTTCTCACCGAGGAGACAGCCGCAAAAACGCACGTTGCCCGTTTCATTGAATGATCCTCGGTTGCTCGAGCCGTCCCCCAGAAGTCATGACCATCTATCGGCTTACTCTCCAAGTGGGGGGTTGGTGAGCATGGGCCTAGTCCGGGGGGCTGATCATGGTCAATAATCATGATTATTTTTGTCTGGGTTTTTGGCTGGGGGTACAGAAGTACGGAGGTAGGTACTCGTAAACTATACGAAGGAACTGAGTTCGTTAAGTTACCTGTTAATTATCATTAACTAATAAGAATAAATTGCGTTGGCACTGGGGGTGGTGTAGTGTACCTCAAGGATGACAGTACTAAATAATAAAAATAATAATAAAAATCATTAGTACTGCATCTCATCCAGTGGGGGAAGAGGGCTGTGGACAAGTCAGCGGACAATGGATGAGCCCGGAGCCCATGGGATTGATTTGATGAGACTGAGTGATCGTGGTGGTTGCCTTCTTTTGGGACAGGAAGTTGTACAATTGTCATTGTAGTAGTGGATTATTATTGATTGACTTCCCCCCGTTGAAGATTGGTTTCACGATCTGTAAGAATCCATCATGTTCACGTCATTCTAGCCATTATTTGATTTTGATTGAAAAAAAAACAAAAAAACAAAAAAAGAAAGAAAGAAAAAGAGTTCTCATCACTAATAAGCGTCGAAAAAGAAAACATCGAGAGGCACCAGCCCACGTGACCAGGGCCTTCTTTGGGCAGTTCAGTTGCCCTACTTTCTTTCTTTACAGAACGGACTTACTTCGAACTGACTTCTAACTCGATCTGCTTCTTCTTCTTCTTCTTCTCAAACTAGTACTTCTCCCAAATGGACTCATGAACGTTCTCAATCAACATCCCAATCATTCCATACCCCCTCCCTCAACCGCATCTTCCCTGTCCTCGCCGAGCCTCCCCGCCATGTTCTCCGGCTCTATTTTCCCCCACTGGCGGCGGAAAGCAGTCGAACGCTCCAGCAACAGCTCCTACGAGGTCCCCTTCTTCTTGAACGCCGTGTATTACCCGAATTGGCGCATCTACCGTAAACAGCCCCCTTCGTCCTTGCGATTGGGTTTTGTGTCCCACATATTCTATGCTTTTGCGTGGTACGTAACCCCTCCGTCCAGCGGCATCGAAGTACTTACCTATGCATACACCATACCTACCTCCATATATATGTATAAAGCCATGAACTAATACACTCTTCCCTCCAGGATCAAAGAAGATGGCACCGTCTATGTTTGTTCCCCGGGATCCGATCCTCTGAAATAGATCTTTTTTTTTTTAACCCGAACTATAGTTGAGCGACGAATGGGCCGACACGCAAATGCCCGTCGACGGCACAGAAGGCTGTCTCCGGGCATTTGCACAACTCAAGCCCCAGTACTCGAAGATGAAGCTGATTCTCTCCATCGGGGGCGGCGGGAAAGGAAGCGAGAATTTCGCGGCTGTTGCACGGAATCCGACCCGCGTAGAGACCTTTGTCCGCACCGCCAGGGAGCTAGTAGATCGGTTTGGCCTCGATGGAATAGACAGTATGTCCAAACGTCTTATCTCAATCAAATCACCCTGACAACACACACAGACTGGGTGATCCAACTTCCCCTTACTAACCTACTATAGTTGACTGGGAACATCCGGCTGATCCACAGGAAGGCGACGACTATGTGCGCCTACTAGGACGCCTGCGTGACGGATTCCCAACCCCGCGGTATGTGCTAGCGACATGCCTCCCCGCCGGACGATGGGCACTGCAGAACATCGACCTCGGCAAGGCGCAGCAGTACCTTGATCTGATCAACGTGATGGCATACGATTTCTCGGGCCCGTGGACGAACGAAACCGGCCACCAGGCACAACTGTACAGTCCGTCACGAAACCCAGGTGCTGTATCATGCCAGTCCTCGGTGTCGTATATTGTAGCGCAAGGCGTCGACCCCAAGAAACTCCTCCTGGGGGTGCCGGTGTATGGGCGGTCGTTTCTGGGCAGCAGCAACGTCGGTCAGCGGTACACCGGGTGTGGTGGGGAGGATGGCGTGTTTGATTACAACGAACTGCCACGGCCGGGCGCGAAAGAGCACCATGACGAGAAACTCGGGGCGGCGTACTGCGCCGGCGGCGATGGCGGGTTTGTGACGTACGATACGCCGCGGACGGTGCAGCAGAAGGCTAAGTTCGTCACCAAGTCGAAACTGGGAGGCTTGTTCTATTGGCATGTTGGGGGGGATGCCCGTGGACCGCGAAGTCTGATTGAAACGGGGTATAACACTTTACATGATATGTAACTTTTGTGGGGGGTTTTTTTTGTGGAAGGGGAGAGAGAGAAAGAAAGGAGGAGGAAACTAAAAATCGGCTGGGATTATTCAAAATGGGAGGCTTACGTTGCTTTTTATATGTTTCGTGTTTTTTTTTGGTCGGTGGATGATTGTGTCAGAATAGCGGGCAATGAGCAAATGCATTCTTGTTGCGTCTGATAGGCTGCAGCCACAATCGCTCCTGGACCCAATCGAGGACGAAAGATAAGAACATTCCAATAACAGGACTTCCGCTATCTTCGATAGATGCCTGACGACCTATCTGTCGATCTGTCGGTCGGTTTTGGTCTAAATTTGCTAGAGAAGCGGTGAGAGAGTGTTTCTTCCCCATGCACACTATACAGTTACACACGATGATCCCAAGACAGATCGAAAGAAAGAAAGAAAAGAAGAAAGAGACTGAGTACCAGTCCTGGTATCATTCATTATCACCCATGCTAGCTATAATCAAGTCCAGACAAGTCAAAGAAAAAGAGTAATAAAAATCAACATGAGCGACCATCAGACGTGTAAGTTCCACCGGGTAAAGGGGGGAAAAAGGTATAAGATAAAGTAAGTATGTAGGTATAAGAGAAACAAAGAAGAAGAAGAAAAAAAAGTACCATCACATCACATCACACAGGATTCAGTCCAGTACAATCCACAATCCTCTCATTCATGTTTTTTTTTTTTTCCCTTGTAAAAAAAAAAAAAAAAGAAAAAAAAATTCCCCCCTAAGAGCTACCAAGAATATCCAGGATATTCAGATCCACCTTGAGCACATTGGCAGCCAAGGCTTTCTCAAAGTACGGGAGGTGCTTGCCGTTGTAGATGGAGGAATTACCGGTGATATCGCAGGGAACGATGTATTTCTTATCCTCGTATTTGCTGAGCATGGGGACCAAGGCGGATTGGTTCACGTTCGCCGTCATGGCGATCTTGTTGTCACCAGGCTTCAGGACGAGGTCGTTGAGGAAGGACTGGCCGATGTTGGTGCCGTCGACGGCGAGGTCGAGGGTGAGATTGCCCTGTGGAAAGAGTGAGTTAGTTGGACCAACTCTCGTTGAAAGGGGGGTGGGGAGATTAGTTTCATACCATGGTGATTGTCATGACGGACGGGTTGGGGATCAGGACTTCACCCTCGGAGTTGGTGCCATCGGGCTTTTCCTTGGTGAGCTTCATTTCGAGCAATTTGAACCCGGACAGTTTGTTAAGACCTATTGCCGGTGAGTTAGTGGGGGGGGTTATAGCTGGTTGTGTTTTTCCCCCTCCCCAGGGGAGGAAGAAGGAAGAGGGAGTAGCTATGTGACCTACCCTTCATAGTAGCGGTCTTGTTATAGTTGACGGTGATAGTCTTCAAAGGGCCCTGCTTCAACTGGGGCTCTCCGTAGACGTTCAAGTTAACTTCCTCGTTCACCATGACAGCAGTGGCAAAGGCGCCAAAAGCATCGGCGCTGGACAAGTCGACATGCTGGTTGATGTGAACCTCGACGCCATCGTTGGCCTGAATCTGGGGCACCTGGACGGTAGCGAAGGGAGTTTCGGTGCCGGCCAACTTGACCTGGGCGTCGAATGCAAAGATGGTAGGGTGGAAAATGCTGGAGCTACCAATGACCTGCTCCTGGTCGAGTTGGAAGGAGTCAGGAGTTGGTTCGGTAATGGACATGGACTTGACCTCGAGGGTCGACTTGTTGATGTCGCTCTGGGCGATGCGGGGGTATCCGACATAGACACTGCGGGGGGGAGAGGGTTAGTGGATGTTGGTAGATTGAATGTTGGAGGAGATCAGGATACTCACACTGGGAGAGAGATACAGAGGGTCACAACCACGATGACGATCAGATGAACCCACCAGAATCGTCGGAAGTGAGCGCGAATGCGACCTCCCAAGGTGGTGGGAGCGCTTGTCGCCGTTACCACGGCGCCGTCTTTGCTCATGGTGAGAGAGGGTTGAGAAACGGACTGCGAGGGGAGTGAGGGAGGAAGTTGGAGAGGCTACACAGACATGATTAGTTCCAATTGACTAACCCATGCGAGACGAGAGATGGATAAATAAATATATAGTTTGCGGGGAAAGTAAGCAGGATCAATCAAATTAATATAACTAGGTAGGCATCATGATGACCTACAAGGGAAGGAATGGAAGTTAGTTACCTGGGTAAATTAACGAACGAATGACCGACCGAGGGACAAAGAAGGGGAGGAAGTAAAATGGGGTAAAAGAATGATGGGAGTTGGTGATAACGCGAAGAAGTAGAAATAGAAGTAGAAAGTAATGATCCCGATCTTTGTCTCTCTCTTACCCAAACGAAGGAAAGAAGAAGAAGAAGAGGAGAGAAGAACAAAACCAAAAAAAAAAAAAACTAAAGCCTGGGAATTCTTTCCCGATCGACTATATACTAGTAAATAGGGGCCGGCTTTGATTGATTTCACATGTAGAAGGAATTAATTAAGATCATTAGTTAGGGCCTCAATCGACCACCGCGGACCGGCCAGTCTGTTAGTGAGCGACTTAGGGCAATTGAGTTATGGACCCCAATCCCCAGATTCTTGTCGCATTGGCTTCGTATTCGAAGTATTCTCTAGCCTGCCCCCAAGATCATCCTCGTTAGATTAATTGGATCGTGATCTTCCGAGGGAAGACAGACTTTCCAAACACTGGCGCAAGTTGGGATGGGGAGAAGGAAAGAGAGTCATCAAGCTGTCAGCAGCAGATTCAAGAAACCGAGGCATTAATAACATTAATCACCATGAGGGACTAGTTCCCTGCAAGACAGAAGAAGTAAAAAAAAAAGGGAAATGAAACGAACAGCACCCATGTTCGAGGTTACACTACTGTCAAACCCCGGAAAAATGATTCGATAAGTTTCTTCCCCATGGGCGATCGCGCTTGGCAGAAGGATCGATCGCGTTATTGGTTTGCAGTCCAGGCCCCCGAAGGAAGTTTAGTTCGGGGAACTAGTCACCACCAGTGGCGTCTGGTCCATCCTTCATTGGGGTTACTCCTCCGATGCCAGACTGTTCACATGATGATCAGGGGTTGATGCCACTGGGCTTTAATTTTAAGGCCGGTGTGGCAAGTAAACACAACGGTCACACGATCTACGTACATGGTGGCTTCAATATGGTCCATAATGGCAAACGTTGCGGACTAGTAGGAAGAAGCGCCATGCTTATGAATTCCGAATGATGACTGAGGTAGCCTATTCATCAGATATGTAGGTCAGGTAGTAGGAGTGGCAGTAGCAGTAAAGGCCAGGAGGATGTTTAGACCCAGGCACACATGGATGGAAAAAGAAATCAAGAAAGAAAAAGAGAGAGAGAGAGAAGAAAAAAAGATGTAAAAAAGAAAGTAATAAATATCAAAACAGAAGAAGAAAAAGAAAAAAAA